>JAGDQP010002948.1:2801-30222 GCA_022664845.1 Lepisma saccharinum
CTCTTTGAAAACATTTTAAAAGTGGTTGAGCGGTAAAATACAGCTAATGTGAACTTTTGGTGAACTCAGAGCTCATTATGGGCGTTAGCTCTAAAGACAGGGATCCGAATTGTCAGAACCTTTCGGCCTGAAATAATATTTTAAGGAATTACATTTTTCAGTAACACGTTTTAGCAACGATGGTCAAAAGAGCAATTTCGCGTATGTTATTCAATTTAAATCAGATTAAGATAAAGTTGAAGAATTAAGATTGTCTAATCCATGTCAAAGTACCAATTCTTACAACACAGAATTCTTTCCACATTCATACCTGAATGGTAGATGGAAGATGAGATGAAAAAAAGGATGAAGCCTCTCAATCTCTAAATTGAGTTTGGCACAACATGAACTTGTGAGCCGTCTTGGTTTTAGTCGACACTCAACATATTGGAGTTGATTGAAGCGATGGAAGAAAAAAAAAAAAAAAAAAAAAAAAAAAAAAAATAAGATCTGGATCGCTGCTGCAGTAGTAAGACTGGATGGCTGGACTGAGTCTGGGCTTTCAGAGGTCTTTTATACTGTTTTACACCCTTACGCGAGGTGATGCAAGATGTTACTTTGACATGTCTTAGGAGGAGTTTCCTCGCAATATTGGGGACACGGAGTCGTTCTCTCTCTCTCAATCTGTTCTAAGGTGAATAACACTTGTATGTCTGATGCAATGAATTGCTTTGCATTGTGCAACTGAAGTGATGCTTCTTTTGGTCATCCTTACAAAACATGGCGACTTGTTTTATTCTCACTTCCAAACGCAATTTTACATAAATTATATAAAAATTATAAATTTTGGATTTTTTCAATGATTTTAAATAAACTGATTAATTTAACTATTTTGAACACTAAAAGCGCCTCAGGAGTTAACAATACAAAGCCTACATGTCAGAAGCAGGGATTAAACCGGGGTCCCAACGCACCAAAGCTGAGCGCTCTACCACTAAGCCACTGCGACTCCATCTTCCCTCACCTATCCACTTGAGCCAAAGATGACTAACAGCCATAAATTAAAAAAAAACATAGAAGTAAAGTAAGTTCGTTCAGAATAGCAGAACATCTAGTTTTCGCTGTATTTTAACGAAAACTTCCTCCAGTGATAAAGAGTTCCCCCCTTTTACATTGCCGAGGAGCCAGGCAATATTTCAATAAGAGGATTTCAATCGATTCGAGTCAACAGTGCCGGTCTGTACGCTGTGAGAACAAGGGAGTTGGATTAAGAAGTGTTTTATCGGCAAACAGATCCTGAGAACGGTACAATTTCCTCGCTGCCATCGAATCGTCTAACAAAATGGCGATTACAAACACAAGTTTCGCCACCCAATGCACTGACTTCATCAAGTGAAAAAATGGTAGGGTAAAATACTGTGGTCTTGGTCCGAGCTCCTGGCAGGTGAAAACAAAAATGGCAGTCCTAAGCGGAAACAAGGTAGGTGCAATGTTGCCACAGTGTATTGCGAAATGAAATGTTGCCAGATACTAAAACAGAAGGACTTAATTACACAACTGTATATTTGGTTATATATGAGAAGTTATGTGTATAAATGTTTATTATTTTATTTAAAATGTGTTGAAATAAATGATTATAAAAATATAATAATGTTTTATTGCATTTTATTTATTACGTCTAACCACGATTTATTAAACAAGAATTGATCTGAATTTAATGTGTGTGTGGTTTCCATTCGCTCTTTACGGGAATCTGATTTATACAATATCTTGGCCTCGGCTAGTTCATGTGTGGTAGTTTTCAGGTGTTATGAGTGGCCAGATGTGGGAAATTAATTCTTTTTGACATCTCTAATATGCTCCGTGACCCTGACGTTAATGTTCCGCTTAGACATTCCGATATACTGGACCTTGCACTGACAAGTGATCTGGTAACCTCCACAACCTGTGTTATTTGGAACATAGTCACTTTTTAAACTGGGTAACATTTTTGTTCAGTGGTTTCGGGAGTTTTAGGGCAGCATACTTAATGTTCTTATTAATAGTGTTTAGCTTTACAAGGAGTAATTCTATTTGTTTGTCTTCCCTATAAAGAATTAACGTGTCATCAATATAACGGTAATATCTGATTGTTTTCAACTCAGGATTATTTAAAATTTCACATCCAAAGTGATTCTTGACTATATCTGATAGTCAAGCAACTTCCCATAGCTAAGCCACTGTTTTGTTTATAAAAATGGTCTTCAGATTGGAACACATTATCATGTAGGCAAAAACTGAGTAATTGCACAATTTCTGTGTATTAATTTCTGCGTAGAAAAGTTTCTGTGCACGATATTGCGAGATCATGGATGGATGGAATCATATCTACAATATCTATCCATTTTTTTAATTTGCCCGCTACAACTACCTTGTATCCACTTAGGACCGCCATTTTTATTTTCACCTGCCAGGAGCACTGGCAAAGGCCATCTTTGCTAATATGTACAGAAGTTTATATGTTGCACAAAGCAATTCGATTTGAACAATTAGTCGCTGGCTAAACAAAGCGACGTATCTCATTTTTTTCTTAACTTTTCAGGAGAAACGTTTCAAGTTTGAACAGAGAGTAACTCTCTCTCTCTCTCTCTCTCTCTGTAGCTGTGCAGTAACATTTAGGTTTTGTGTATCTCACAGAGATACAACACGTTACCATGTAATAGCTCATCTTAGGAGGAACCCCTAACTCAATTTCGTAATTGTTTTTGAGATACGCCACTTTGTTTTCCCAGCGACGAATTGTTACGTAAACTGCAAATAATGCAGGAATTAATACCAGATTTTGCCTTTCTGCCCAAAACAAAAGAACATGACAGTTGCTTGGATTCCGAAAACTGTGATTTTTCAAAAATAAATTTCACTAGAACTCTGAGGAAAATGGTCAGAAAAGACATTAATGGTTTATTTTAATATTTAGCCTTGTTGTGAGAAGTTATAATTGAAATAAAATAATGATATTTTAATTTATCTTGTCTTTTTATTCTTGTAGTTTAGAAAATACATAATTATGATTTTCTCCATGTAATGAAGAATAAAAAGGTTCTTTAAACATGACAGAAATTCTACAGAGCAGTGTAATAGCTGTCTTATATTTGGCATTACAGGACGCTGATTGTTCAATGGACCACTTTCACATGTTACTGGCAACACATGGATAAAATTCGAAAAAAAAAAAAAAAAAAAAAAGTGTTTTATACAACTTCCTGCTGAACGTCAAACATTTACCTTGTTAGAGCAGCTACATTGCGTCTACTTTCCACCGACCGCGACAGCTAGCTTAGGGTTACTTTTGTTCTTGTCTTCTATTTCTAAATTCTTGTTTAGCGTTCCCAGCCAGTCCCAATCTGCGAAAAGCAGACGAAACATAGCTCTATTATGCGCGTTTAATGGTGAGCAGGAAGTCGTATAAAACACAGTAAGTCATAGAGGCTGACATCGTTTTTCTGAAGCCACTTCAACCCTATAAATGGATTTCTGCGCTGATGGGGCTATTTAGAATACAAATTAATTATTTGTGTGTATATTGAAGTCGCCGTTGAAAATACTTGTTGTATCAATAATTATTTATATATATTTACAATGCAAATACGTGATTTCCCTATAAATAAACTTTACCTGATAGACCCAATCGAATTCTATTTTATCTCAAGAATCAAGAACATGTTATGGCCTTGATAGGCGTCTAGTACCTAAGCACATGCCAAAAATCTCAGGGATCACGTCTCTCGGCGAGCACTTTCGGGTAAAGAAAGTGGTATTCTTCTAGATGCCATCCCAATACTGGTGTGATGAAAAGTAAATAAAACCTGAAAAACATTTCCGTTATCAGGGTTCGAAACTACGTGCCTCCGTAGTGATGATCCGGAACAACCATAAGCAAATACTTAACCCGGGAATCTTAAATCAAGTAGCAGGCCTATTCACTCACCTAAACGGCTGCTTTCGCTCTCTCTACAGCAGTGGTTCTCAACCTTTTCTAAATTAAGAAACCAATGTTAAATCATCAAGATTTCGACTTTCTTTTTTCAAATTATTACATTTTTTTTTCTCTTTTTCTTAAATGTTACCGTTACAACGTTATTCGGGTCCGATTGTAGTACACATTATCGTTGTCGATTGTTTGGGTGCTACGCATAGCGTGTCTACTCTCCTTCCTGGATCAACTGACCTGGCTCGTCAATTGATCTCTTCATGGGTACGCGTGTTGCTGTTCTGTTATATAACATTGCGACTAGCAAGATAAGCGCAACAAAATTCATCAAAATTGACTTTTATATTTATGCTTCATTATTACTATCATGTACTTTACTACTAGTATTATCGAAGAACGTAAAAATGAATGGAGAAGATAGACACAAGAACTTATATTCACTATCCCGAGATTAACTTGGGCGATATAAGGAAAATAAATGTCGGACAGTACTTGAATTTGAATCTTATATATGTCTTTAAGGCATCTGAGGCTCCGGCCGGCATAGGATGTTGGAGTAGTCGGTCAGGACCTAGTTAGTAGGTACCATCCTAACATTTGCCTGGTGTCACTGAGGAAAAACCTCAAGTCAGGATGGGCGGCCGCTGGGATCGTTCCCAAGACCTTCCCAATACTGAGCTATGTTCGCTCGGTTCGTCGAACAGTACTCTTTTGGTATTTTCCAGTATGCTTGAGAAAAAAAAAACATCTAAACATAGTAGTAGATCCACTTGCTCCTTTTATAGGCGATATTTGGGTAGATATCTCCGCTACTACACCCAATTTCTCATCACGTTCTGAAATATGATTGTCCCATTATGCTATGCCACTATCTAGTTGTTAGAGTTGTATGAAGCCCTGCTTCCGGCTATTCTGAGATTTTCCCACAATTTTCATCAGTTTCACCTGGCGAATGCCGGATTGGTACTTGGCCACTAGCGTCTCCATCCCGATCTCGAAGAGTGGTCACCGAAAGACGTTATCGACCAGACTTACAACAGGCTTAGACCATATCTGCCTCTCCAACTCATAAAATGTAATATATATATGACCTTGAAAACTGAATACATCAGTTACTTTTATCATTTATAACTTAATTAAGCAATACTTTCTTCTGACATTAGAGATCATTTGAAGAAACAATATATACATTTTCATTCGCACGTACATACACGTGAGCTATTCATTACGAAACGAATCAGATTTCAATGTAAAAAGGCGCCTGGCAAAGCAGAAGCCTACCGGAAGATTGGGTGAAAACAGCAGCAGCATTATTAACATGAGTTTTCACGCATTGTAAACGAATACAGGAAGCATACACACACAGTTTTACTCAATCTATGAATCCACACAGCTATGAAACAAATACTGAATATTTTTCACGTAGTCAGTTCCAGGAACTGACATTAAAATATAACTCTTTCACGCGTATATTGGTATTTTTATATCACGAAATATGAAGATACAAAAGCAACAGGACATCTTTACCTCCTCTGCCTATAATAGCTAGATGGTGATGACGGTGTTCCGCCCGAAGGTCCCTGGGCAAGGTGAACCAATGTTGGTTTGCCATTGGCTTCCGATGTTCGTCTGCCTACAGTGTAACGTGCGTTGCGAACCATTTGGTCCCCACCGGGAATGGAACCCCTTGATTACAAGGCAGTAAGCTTTACCACTCACTCACAGGGGATAATAAACGCTTACGGATTTTAAAATCCTTCGCTGAAGCTCTGTAATTAAAAACAGTTTACTCTAGCAGTTGCCATAACTGCACATTCTTTTTCCATTGCTCTACGTGCTTATCTACGCATCTATCAGGCACTCATCTAAGCAAGCATCAATAACACCTTGCAGATAAAACAGAAAAGGAATAACACAGCAATTATTCATTTAGAAAATGAATTATAAAGCTCTTGTTGGAAAACAGGAGAACAAATGGACTCGTATAACAATATCAAGCTAAAGTAGTCAATTCTACTCCCGAGAGAATGAATATTAGAAGAGCACACTGCCAGAAAGAGAGAAGCTTAACCTTGGCTCTACCTACACGGCATAAACTTTTATCCTTACAACGGCAGACTATCAAGTGCGCAGCCCTTTGAAAAAAAAAAAAAAAAAAAAATCTCTCGTCGCTTCACAGTGTCATGGCTGCAAACATCTCCCGAAGACAGCAGGTATACAAATTAGTTATTACAAAAATGTTTGTCACAAACTCCAATAATTCTGTGCATAGCCCACAATAAGGACCTGAGAACCAATTTCTTATACATATTTTGGTGCTTTTTTTTTAAGTATAAAATAGATATTTGTGTTCATAATTTGTTCTTTGAGCACACCCACCGCACATAAACACTTCCGTTACAAACACTCCTCGCTTTATTTCTCGACTAGACTCCTTTCACCTCATAAAGGCTTCTTTTTTTTTATCACATCATTCATAAAGTGTTATCTATAAATAAGCGAATGGATGAAGATGTTATCCACATCCAGCACATACTATCACCGTATCCTCTGTGAAGATTCACCACCATCTTCCGTAGAAAGAAACGACCATTTTTTTTTCTTTGGAATGTTTTATGAACAGAAGACATGATAGGTTCTACGTTTCTATATTTTTTACTCCTTTTTCTAGAATGGCTATCGATCTTGAAGCCTGTTTTTCACGTCTATGTTTCTCCTGAACAGCCAAAAAATGCTGCAGAAGGTGGCTGAAGTCGATGCGTCTGACATACTCTCGTTCCTCCTTTTTGCTCTTGGCGCCCCTGAAGAAGCATAAGAAAATATTAGTGAAATGATACACACTTCCGTTTTTGTTTAATATTCAGTGTCCTAGAAATGAATTTTTATTTATGGCCTTTAGGCAACTAAGGCTCAGGTCGGGGTAGGGTAGGGGGAAATGATTTGGGAAGGTTTCGGCGAGAATTTAAAGATTAAACAGATAAATGCTGACAAAAGAAAGAAAAAAAGGAAAGAAAAGAAAGAAAGAAAGAAAGAGAGAGAGAGAGAGAGAGAGAGAGAGAGAGAAACGCCATGACACCAGCGTCGTCTTCAGATTAAACGCTTCTAAAAAGGTCACAAGTTTTTCTAATTAAATAATTGATAAGATTACCCTATCACTATTTGGATTCACCAACCACGTGCGACCAACTGTCCCTCACTTAAACGATTACTTTTCATTGTTCCGATAAAAATACATTTTACATGTCAGTCAAATTCAAATGGATACATCCTCACGAACTAAAGCGTAGAGAAAAGAGAAAGAAAGTTACCTATTATCACACGGAAGGTGTATACTTGGTATGCAATCCAATCGATGCCTTAACGTGTGAAATGCTTCCGTTTGTGGTAATAACATTAAGAGACCGTACAACGTTTGGACCAGATGTTGATTGTGAGGAACTTCCAGAAGCTCTAAGCGCAGATCTGAAACAAATAATAAGAGGAATAAGTGACATATATTACGTATACCAGAGATTTTGATCCTGCCAGAACTTGGAAACTGAGAGGGGGGGCACTGGAAATTTGGGTGTGTAGGAAGAAAGGTGGGGATTTAAGGGTAGTCTGGCGAAACTCCAGAGTAAACACACTCACTAAATATTGCAAGAAACAGTACCACAATTCTACTATAAAAGAGGAAGTAAATAAAATAATTATTTTTATGCAATTAGTGCTCTCCAATAGTTCACGGCTCACGTATATATTTTTTTTACTCCCGAAAGGGTGTACTCCCTGACAATACTCATAACTGCACAAAATACGTAAATTTATTTATTTATTACTAGTTAGCACGGATATATCAAACGCCATTTTTAACACAATTCTTCTAACAAAGTGATATAACAACTACACCACCAACGAACAACAATAATACAAGAAGTCAGTTACATCGAAGTTTTTTTTTGTCATTCTCATAACACTTTTTGTTGACCAAGTTCTTATAACAGTTATTTAGAAAAATTTTTTCGCTGAGGCAAAACACAGGTGGCGACGGAACAGAATTTTAAAAGAATATGACAAATTTGTAAACAAAAGATTGTTGAACAAAACTGAATCCCTATTGTTAGTAAGTTCCTGATACCAAACCTACTTCTATGTAGCAGGTTCGGTATCCTATGTTGTACGAGGGTAAGTCAAAAATTATCCGCAATGTAGCTATAACTTTTCTTACATTGTTCATACTGAATTCTGTCCTAGTTAATTTTATTGTTATGATGTTGCGGTCCTGCTATGAAAGTTTGATCCTAATTCCTCCATTTGTCTTCCTTTTGTTTCAGATAGATCATGGCCGCTCCATTAGAAGTTTGCACCAAAGAGGAACAACGAGCAGTGATCCGGTGTTTGTGGTTGGAAGGTGTCAGGGGCCAAAATCCATCAAAGACTTTCGGCGCAATACGGGAACAGTGTCTTGCCACAGCGGAGTGTCTACGAATGGATTGAAAAATTCAGAAATGGTCGCACAAGTGTTACGCATGAGGAAGGAGCCGGACGACCATCTACGCCCACAAATGATGACAATATTGAGCTTGCAGGTGACATGGTTCTGTTAGACAGACGAGTGACTATTGATGAAGTAGCACATCGTCTGCACATTAGTCATGGTTCGCCTACGAAATCATCCACAACAGACTTGGGTTTCATAAAGTCTGTGCAAGATGGGTCCCAAAACAACTCACAGTGTTGCATAAACAAACGCGCATGGACATCTGCCAGAAACATTTGGATCGCTATGGCAACGAACGTGACGGCTTCTTAGACAGAATCATCACTGGTGACGAAACGTGGATCCATCATTACGAGCCGGAGAGTAAACGGCAGAGTATGGAATGGAAACATCCACAATCGCCCAGCAAAAAAAAAGTTCAAAACCCAACCATCCGCAGGAAAACTGATGCTTACCGTTTTTTGGGATGCAAAAGGCCCAGTACTGGAGCATTATCAGGAGAGTGGCACAACAATAAACAGTTTGCGTTACAGTGAGATGCTTACTGACAAGCTGACTGACCTGCAATTCGAAGCAAACGCCGAGGACTACTGTCGAAAGGTGTTGTCTTGTTGCACGACAATGCCCGTCCACATACTGCTTCCCACACTGCTGAAACGCTCCGGAAGCTCAAATTTGAAGTAATGGCTCATCCTCCGTATAGTCCTGATCTTGCCCTTTCTGACTACCACTTGTTTGGTCCACTCAAAGAGGCATTAAGGGGCCGTCGATTCACCTCGGATCAAGAAGTGAAGGACGCGGTACATGCGTGGCTCGAT
Organism: Lepisma saccharinum; assembly: GCA_022664845.1. Lineage (NCBI taxonomy): Eukaryota > Metazoa > Arthropoda > Insecta > Zygentoma > Lepismatidae > Lepisma > Lepisma saccharinum. Next base: position 12,049 of record JAGDQP010002948.1, read on the forward strand.
GCTCAGCCGAAAACCTTCTTTTCTGAGGGCTTTAGGAAGCTTGTGCAACGATGGACTAAGTGCGTTGAACAGCAAGCAGACTATACTGAAAAATGATTTTAACGTAAGTTTCCTATTTGTATTGAAAGAAAAGTTATAGCTACATTGCGGATAATTTTTGACTTACCCTCGTACAATACGAATAAAGAAATACTGGAGTCTGTACAATTTAGGATAAGCGTGTTTCACAATTTATATAATTACACTGGTGGACAGTATTCAATAATACAAATAGGATCTATGTATTTATGAAAATATAATGGAAGAGCTCTGAAATCTTTTAAGCCCTTTTTACACGAGCGGGAAAAACGAGACCGTTTTACCGCGAGCAACCGCGCCTTCTAACAAAACCCATGCTTTTAAATGTACGTGTCTACAGGAGCATTTTTACCGCACGGTTTGACAGGTACATTTAAAAGCATGGTTTTTTTTTTTTTAGAAGAAGCGATTTGCTGGCGGTTCGCGTTTTCTCCGCTCGTGTAGAAGGGGCCTTAATATTTGTAAGTCTGTAGAGAAGGCCAAGAAATTAAGTGCTTTAGAAGTTATGTAAAATTGAATTTAGTAAACAGCAAAGAACAATAATGAACTATTGACTGGTTATTGGAAGAATACTAAAGAGGTACAGTTAGGTTCATGGAAAATAGGTGAAGTGACAAGTTGTACAATATGGGAACAACGCCCCAATGTTCAACAGATTCCAAATTCTTACCGTTCCATCTGTTGTGCTTGCAACGTATATCATTTCGCTGTTGTCAGATTGTGCTTATTTTGTAAATCAAAATATAGTTCAGTGAAGCATTTTCTTTGAATCTGAGTGTACATCATAGATTTATCTTTATGCTTGGCACACAAAATCAGGGTGTACACTATATTCGAGTGAATACGGTATGTAATAAAGAGCTTAGCTTAAATGTTTGCTTACTTCGGTAGCCCCCAATTTGGAACATGGCTAGTATTTCTAATCTATCTCATATTGATTCTGTTCTGAACTTTTATCTTGCTATAGTCAAAAGAAGAATACCATCAGTACGTAGCTTAAGCAAACCAGAGTTATTATCCGTTCTTGGTCTCCACGTTCCCTCTTCTAGTCGCAAGCTGGCAGATTTGATGTATTTGTACAAGATACTTAACGGTAATCTTAGAACTGGAGAGTTGATATCTAAATTTTACTTCCGTGTTCCCTTGCGAATAACCAGAAATAATAACCTCCTTCATTGTGCCACGCCTAGGCTAAGTATACTGCAGCGTTCCTTATTCCATAGACTAGTAATTATGTGCAATAACCTTGATTCAAATATTGATATTTTCGGATCTGAAAACACTTTCCATCGAACGCTAAATACAAATATGTGAGTTATTCCTCTTGGGTAGTATAATCGTTATGTTTTTTATATCAATTGCTGTGTTATGTGTTGTTTAAAATTTAATTTCATGTTATGTAGTTTGTAGTGAAGTTATTTAGTTTGTTGCATTGTTATTTTGTTTCTGTCTAAAATGGCAACTCAAGCTGTATCTGAAACTTAATAATAAATAAATAAATAAATACTTAGCTTAAAATTTTAAACGCTCGCCACCTTGTACTCTTATTGTTATATAGTTTTATTATTAAAGAAAGAAAAAAAAATCAACCTTACCATTTAAGCTGACCAGAATTTGATACTTACATGTAAAAATTGGAGACTCAATTAGTTGTACTAATTTATCAATTTCCGTCAGGAAATCGACAGTGACTTCTAGATTTCCGCTGTGATGGAAGTTAAGGAATGCATATTGTAAGGGATACAGAGAGAGAGAAAACTTAATTAGCTTATCTCGAACAACCTCGTAGGTTGACACTATAAATCCCTAACTTTCAATGCTTATTCAAGGAGAAAGAAACGATTAAATTTTGGTAAAAACGGAAAAGTGTTGAAAGTGCCATCCCGACATCTATCTGGTGTGACTAAGGAAAACCTTGGGAAAACCTCAGTCTGGATGGTCGGCCGTTGGGATCAAACCCACGACCTCCAGAATGCTACGCGAACACTCTACCACTGAACTACGGCGGCTCGGTCCGGCCAGAACGCTGGAGAGTTTTCTTCAGTGCTCCCATGCTTGGCGCTGTGAGGTTCACTCAGCCTCAAATCAAACTCAGTACTACAGTGTTCTTGGTATCTCTGGTGCACGTTGGAAAGTAAAAGTGGTTGAGCGTGAGGCTGACTATTCCGTCTCACATTGTGCCGTAGTTCAGGAATATGTGAAGCGCTACCTCCACCTTTCCATGCATCGTTCACGATGGGTGCGGACTGCACAAGAGATACCTGTTACAAAACTCCCACTATGGTTGCAAACATTTGTGAATCAGAAACCTTGTGACACGGGATAGTACTGTCTCTTGCAAATTTATGTGTATTTCTGAAAGTTTGCATGAGCATTACTGTTGCAGGTTGTAAGCGAATTAAAATGGCAACCTTATAGAAGGACCAATGTGTATGGTGGTATGCAGACTACCGTGCTACAAGAATTTCGCTGACAATACGAACGAGAAATCCCCTCCAAAAGCAGCATACTGCGGTGGGTACACAACTTGGAGATAAGTACTGTTAACGACTTGCACGCCCAGGTGTACCCCAACGGACTGCTAACAATGTGCAAGCTGCATCTGAACGCAGTCCTCGAAAGCCAGTACGTCGAGATGAATGGAAATTGCAAATACCATTGAAGCGACTCCATCTTCATGTGTATAAACTAGAAATCACTTAAACCTAGGAGGAAAATGAACCACCTTTGCGTTACGATTGCGCTTGTTACACGCTGCAGCCAACAGATGCTAATAAAGAGCACATAAATATGTTGTTTCCTGCTGAGGCCTGTTTGTACTTGTCTGGATGTGTTAACTGACAACATGAGGAACTGGGCATCTGGAAATCCCCATTCCACTCGTGAACACAGCGCAAATGTATGATGTGGCCTCATGCGCCGATAGGGTTATTGGTTCATTTTTTCTTGCAGAGGACAGCGTTATTGGTGTAGTTTACTGTAACGTGCTTGAACAGTACATAGTCCTCAAAATGAAGGAGTTACATTCCTCCATAATTGGATGGATGCGCCCCCACATTGGTCCCGTGATGTTGGGAATATTCTGGATGAACATTTTCCTGAGAGATGGATCGACTGTGGCAGACCATACGTCTGGCCCCGCGCTCTCCTGATATCACTCCTGTGAGAGATACATCAAAGACTGTGTATACCAAACCCCTCTGCAAGATCTTCGTACCCTTCGCACAAGAATAACTGACACGATCCACACTGTTTCTGTTGCTATCCTAGAGCGTGTATGGCCAGAAGTGGAGTATTGAATAGATGAACAAATACTTTGAGGCTTGCAGGAAAATTTCCAAAAGACCGACATTTTCTGTCACATGGCCTCAAATTTCAAGTGTTTGTAATGATTCGGGACTTTTGGAACACCCTGTACAAAGGAAACAACAATTTCTTTCGTACTGCATGATCTGAAGAATTGAAAGTTCTTCGATAAAAAAAAAATCTCTGTATGTAGTGGACTGGTTTGATTTCGATATCAGTATTGAATGGCTGGTTCCTCTGAGGCGAGAGGAAGATCTTTATATACAGAATTAGCACTGCTGTGGTATTGTTAAGGATTAAACACTTACCTGGAAACTAGGGGACCCGGGTTCGTGTCCCGGTCACGACAATGCCAGATTTTTCTGTATATTTTGTAATCATAATTTCAACCTACGGGGCTATCTGAGATAAGCCAGATAAGAAGAGTATTGATGCATAACATTTCCACGGAACCTTGCTTTTCATAATACAGACTAGACTACAAACAACAACACTGCAATGACAAATAATAAACGCTAAGCAAAATAAAGAACACGCATCCTACTTAAGACGTTGCACAATTCTGTTTCTGTGACTGGTTGTTCACATCACATGCTGAAGTATGTCTAACGACGTGCGCTTTTCAATCACTCACAAAAACTGGATTTATTAAGTCTTCAAGAGAAAAGGAATTCGAGCAGAAGTTAACCTATTAATGACTTTTGAAAGGTTCTCCAAACCAGAAAAAGGAAAAGCGTAGAAACTCTCTGCTGGAGAGTGGGGGTTATCTTTCGATTTCCTTTCTCTCTGCTAAAATTGATACTGGGGTGAAAACAACAAATAAAAGTTATCCGCTTTTTGAAGCTTAATACTTTGAACGCAACGTTCCTTTTATAGTTCACTTCCTCTAACCACGAAGACCGGAAACGTGATCCTATATTTCAACCGATGGTTTTTCAAGATAACAAACTAATTTCTTTGGAACTAACAGCTCCGTTGAGAAATACCATTTCTTGGCTGAATAGGCAAAAATACCTGAGGAAATTTTTTTGAAGAGTGAAGGATCTGTACAGATTTCCCAACGAGTAATGGATTCATTCTTCAGTATGCGATATAAGGCAAGAAAAAATAGAAAGCTATCCTCTTCATTAATAAGATGGAAGGGGTGGGATAACATGACTTTAAGAGGAGTACTCGTTGATACCCGTCACCTTTCTAATCTTAACTCCTCACCGTTAAAAGGAACGAGCTATACTATCTCCCTGGATTTACCTATCTTTGTCTGTAACTACTTTACTGATAATTATGATTCAGAACTAATTAAAATTCATGCTCCCTCCCCCTTTCCCCAACAGAAGACGACTCTAAAGTCCAGTTCTGACACATTGCCTTGAAAAGTAACTCAGAGAAAACTCTATTAAGAAAATTAAATTTGAGTATTTCACCAGGATTCTTGGGACATTTCCTCGAAATTGGACCTCTTCTAAGAGCTGAAGGTTGTTCTTCCAATGATGCACAACATGGTAGCCCCTCTAATATAATATTCTCGTTCACAAGATTAAAATTTTTCGCACTTCTAATCGCTTCTAAAAAAAATACGAGTATACCTACACTCCTAACTTTGTTACTACCAATCTCGAAGAATCAAAAGCTGTATAATTCATCCTCTTACTTTCTTCACAGTTTCTTTACTTTACCTTTGTTCCCACTTTTTCTTCTTCCTTTTCTTCTTGACTCTATTTCATCTTTTTTTTACTTCCCCTTCGCTCATGTATTATTATTACCTTGTTAAAAACTTCTCGACTTCAATGTGGAAGTCCTACTGTGATGAAACTATTATCAATTGGGACTTACATTTTCAACTACCCCTCCCTCCCTCTAAAATGGTTATAGCAGGTATATCATATTCAACTTACAGTACATTTTCCTCGGAAGTTTCAACCTCTCTCAGGGAATATTATCTAGCATATCGTCGCTTAAGAAACAACACCGCCTAAGCGACATTTTGCAAAACTGCTGACTTTTTTTTTATTTTTTTTGTTTCTCCATGCATTCAACACGTTCTCACGACGTATTTCGACAAAAATCCAACAGAATGTTCTGCTATCACCTTTGTTCTAACACCGGCTATCTCCTCTACTAAAACAACACCGCCTATATCCTTCAGTTTTTGTGTCTACTGAAAACTTTTGAAACGTGTGCTCTTTGGCACATAGGCGGTGTTGTTTCTTAAGCGACGATATGTTGTTATACAGAATAATTATCAAATAAATAAAGGATACAATATCCTAATGAGATCACATGCATGTTTGTAGTTCTGTGTTAGAAGGCAGAGAGCTACCGTTGCCACTGGGTTATGACACCACGACTGATACAGGCAGGTAAATAATGAGCAACTTTCCTGTAAAGAAAAGAAAAGAACCAAATTTTAGCAATTATCTAGGAAATATATATGTGATTTCAAGTTTTCAATAACTAAAAATTCTTTTCTATACATGCTGGGATATCTTTTGTGTAACCATATCCAACGTTACAAGCACGATTTTCTATCCCGTTGTTCTCTCTGGCTTAAAATGTCAACTTATTTATAGGTGTTTAAGCTTCACCCCCTGGTGGCCTATTTCAACCTTCAGCCAATGGCACGTATACACGTAGGCAACAATTATGCTAATTATTGTAGCGCAATGATTCTACCATTACTTGGAAGCTTATAAACCAAGTTCACCACTTCCCCATTTTTTATTTTTATTTATTTATTATTATTATTATTATTTTGGTTCCCATAACGTCCCGGAAACTACCGTATGCCCCACCAATTCCTCGATTTCCTCTTGTAACACTCAATTGTAGGTATTTTCTCGGTTTCGCTTTGTGTAATCCAATTTGTCTCTCTGAAAAGGAAAAATTAATGGAAATGATTAATACAAAAATGCTATTAAAGGACTATTCTTACATACTTGTAACTTTTATCTTGAATGATTTTTAAGAAACAGAGTTTTGTATCTTTTGGAGGTGAGATAAAGCGATTTATCTAGACTTCGACTTCGCGAAAAATTGGTTTAGAGGGTTACACCCGGGGGAGGGGTAAATGTACTAAGCAATGTGTTTCTAGCAGAGGCTCATTATACTACACGGAGAAAGCATTACTACACCAGTGAACGCATCGAGCCGCCGTAACTCAGTGGTAGAGCGTTGGCGTAGGATTCGGGAGGTCATGGGTTCGATCCCAGCGGCCAACCATCCCGACTGGTTTTTCCAGAGTTTTCCCTCAGTCACACCAGGCAAATGTTGGGATGGCACCTTCAATGTAGGCCCTGGCCGACACTTTCTCGAATCCTTTCCCCTCCCCGATCCCGGCCTGAACCTTAGATGCCTAAAGGTTATAAATAAAATTAAAATTCAAGCAGTGAACATACCCGAGAGCCAATGAAGAATACGAGCCCTTACGACAGCTCCTCTGGTAACTTTAGGGACAGTTCCGACTTATATCACTTCATTCAAGGCTATTAGAAGATCCATTTACATAAGAAGTGAAGGATATAGGAGAAACCTCGTGTAAAATAGTAAGTTACAACGCAAATTCGTCCATCGTTAGAATGTGGCGTCAATGTGCAGTAGCTTACAAGAATCGCCATTGCTCATTAATTCCCACGATGCTGGATTTATGTGACACGCTACAGTTCCTTTGTATACTCCGCAATGTGAATGCTGGGATGCTAACTAACTAAAGAAAAAAAAAAACCCTCAAGGGTTTTAAAATACTCACCTCAGTTTTTAGATCTTTCAATTTTGTTCTAAGCTCGAACAATTCTGATGAAGTCAAAAGAATAGTGTTTAACGTTTCCACCATAATACTGGCGAACTTTAAGTTTTCTTCATGAAGAAGAATTTCTGATAACGTTCTGTAGATGTCTTCTGAATTAAGAAGGACACACAACTGCCTGGAGAGAAAAACAAATATAATATACTGAATAAATGTTCATTTACACCACACCGCGTGTCATCATCTTACAAAAAATAAAATGAAAACTGAAGTAAGACACGCCTACAAATTTAATACTCCACAATATTTCATCCAATCCATTGGACATCATCGGGTGAGTAAAAGGTAAAGTTCACTTACAGAGAGAGCGTGAACATGTGTATGATCAACAACACTCGTGTTCACCTGTAAGTAAGTTTTACCTTTTAATCACCCGATAATGTCCAATGAACAGAATGAAATATTGTGGATTATTAAATCTTTAGGCGTGTCTTACATCAGTTTTATTTTCTTTATTTTTGATGCTAAATAAATGTGAAATAGAAGATATGGTATACTGAACAAGGGTTCTATTCCAATTATTCGTATCTGAAATAGTATTAATAATAATAATTATAAACAAAGATAAAACTAATACATTGAAACGCGTACTACACAGGATAACATCTTATAACGTTTCACTGTATATACGACTAAAATGTCAGGATATGAAGAGCTGTGTGTTGAAATAGTTTATCAATACGTGTCTAGTATTACAAGGAACACACATTGGTGTCATCAATATGAATTGGCTAATTATCTGCCAACATAATATTTAAACGATAATTTGTTCCATTAGACGACCCATAACAACTAGTAAACGAAGGTATTGCTCTTACCTTACGATAAACGATCCCCTGTCTTCTAACAAATGCTTATCAGTACTGAAGAGTTTTAAAAGGCTTACAATAAACTTTGAGAAATACGGATTCATTGAATCATTCTTCTCCAGCATAGCTTCTAAAGGAACCGGTACAACTGGAAAAGAAACACTTCGATTAAACACTGCTCACAACACAATTTTAAGAGAGGAGGACACTGGGGAAGGAAGCCGAAAAAAAAGGACAGGAAAGAAAAAAAAAGGAGGAAACTGGTGTTATCCTCAATTTCCCCGTTATTAACCAGAATTATCAATAACGTGTGTGATCACTGACATAAATTTATCAGGAACAGTATGACATATACATGATTCCCACGCTTTCACCTAATTTAAAATCCAGTACTTTTTCATGTGTATTTAACTTTCTTCCATACCTAAACATATTACTGGAAATGCTTAATCAAAACTAGTGATTAAGAGAACTATAACAGGGTTCCCACTCATTTGCCAAGATCAAATTCCCTGACTGTTCAGGATTTCCAGGTCACTACTCAGGAATTTCCAGGTACCCCATTTTGTATATATATATATATATATATCATAATTCCATGGGAAAATAAAGATACATCAAAATATTTCACTGTATTCTTTTCTTAAATCGCTTCATGGATGGCACATTAGCCTCCAAGTAATTTCAAAAACGATCTAACATTAAATGCCTGCTGTAGCTAAATGAACTTCAAACAATAAGCTATCAAATTCCCTGATTATTCCCGGTTTTCAGACATTTTAGTGAAAATTCCCTGACTTTTCCACGACTTTTTAGTGCTAAGTTGGATTCCCTGACTATTCCAGGTGAGTGGGAACCCTGTATAACAACAACATTTTTAAGTGGTCTCCCCACTCCTTTCACAGCCATCAGATCCATCCAAAGTTCTTTTTATATAGTTTTCAAAGAAGCAAAAACCACATTTAGTATTTACTTTCAATTTACAGAAGAAAAAGAATCAAATGCAGACACAAGTAATACTTCCATCAGAGGAAAAATAGTACAGACTGGCTCACGTATACGAAACAAGCGAGTCTAACCGTAGAAATGCCTCCTAACAGAATAAATCTCTATGAACCGAAGTAGCCAAAATCAAACTGATGCCTGCACAGTATACAGGGAGTAATACAGTCACCATACTAAACTAAACTAAACTGGGTAGCGCGACAGTCCCTGGGCTGTACTACGTTCAAGTACAAGGTTGCGTGGTCAGCGTAACGCCTCTTTGTAGCAGTGTTTCTGACTCTGATGACCACAGTCCGCTACTTCTTTAATTCAAGTAGCTTCCCAATTGTTCTCACGATGCTGAGTCCAAACAGAATTTTTTTCAGTCCCCACCTCGGGGATAGAACACGGGACCTCTCGCAATGAAGTCGAGCGCGCTACCGACTAGGCCACGCAGGAGGTTAACTTTTATCGGCGTTTACAGTAAGTTTACTTCCTGACAGTCGCTGCGACCGGGAGTCGAACCCAGGTCTCCCAGTTGCCGGCTAGGTATGCTACCAATTACGCCACCACGGCGTCAATTTTTCTATGTTAATTTCAACATTTACCAACACAAGGTTTACTGTCAAAAAAGTAATAACATCTGCATATATTTACTTTTTTAAACACGCCTTTTGGGTAGTCAATAAACCCCAATGAACTGGGGGAAAGGGCAACAATGTTAAAAATATGTAAATAAAATAATGTATTCTCAGCTCATTGTACGGGTTCACGAATTACAATCCATTACATGAACCTACGAATGAATGAATGTATGCAGGAATGAGTAAATCATTAAATGTCTTACATGAGTAACGAACATGAGTTATTTTGGAAAGTGTACATAATTTTATCTTATGTTGCATGCACAAATTACTTTCAACAATCTTAACGCAACTAGTATAATTCAAGTTACTTCAAGACCACTGGAAACAGAGGTACGTAATTACACAATCTGAACCTTTAAATAGTCTATGGACACATTGTATACATGAATAACACACAATTACATGAATGAATAACCTAGTTCCCATGGTCCAATCAATAACCTCGTGGACTTCGGATCTGCAATGAGGAGGCACGCAGGTTTAGCTACCCTTATCAAAGTTTCGCAATTTCACCAGGTGAATATCGGGATGATACCTCAACTAAGGCCATATCCCTTGCCTTCCCAATCTCTGTCCCCGAAAACGTGATCACCACGAAACGCCATCCCTCAGACGTTGCGGGATTAGGCCATAAGTTACAAGTTCAAACCGTAAAAAGATACAGAGTGAATCAATTAGAACTTGGCCTTATATTAAGTCCAAGTGAACATTCGGCTACAGTTTAATCTTACATAATTAATTACATGACTGACTGATCCTCGATTGCTGCAGCAAACAGATAAAGTTAATTCAAGGATAAAAACCTTGTTTCAGAAGATATTTCGTTGTAGCAACGAATATTCGAGGATGTTTTCGGCAAATCCGAAGATTAAAATGAATCGTTTAAATTAGGATAATACAAATACAACACGAGAAAATTGATGCAAATAGCAAGAGATCGTCAACAGATACGTTAACGCTACACAAAACATATTTACTAGCATATAAACACTTTTTAATAATAAATAAACGCTTCTTAAGTGCTGGGCAGGATAACAAGTATGGTTTGTATTTCCCTTGTACTTTCTGAAATAATATGTTGCTTTGCTGTGTGAGCGGGTGTATAGTGATGTTCAAAACAGACGAGAGGATTGCTGATCCGTATGACACACCGACGTGGTTAGCAATGTCCTTCAACGATCCTCAGTATCAAGTCGCCTAATTTCATCCACATTTTCAGAATTTATGTTCGTGAAAGGTCGCCCTGACCTCTCTTCATCCTCAAGTGACGTTTTGTCTTTTGAAGCACGCGTGCTACTCAAAACACCTCACACTGCTCATTACTTCATTGGGAAAATCGTTCCTGATTTGCTGTTTTTAGTACAATTTAATGTCTCCTCTTAGCCCCACCTTCTGGTACACAATAAAATTACTATTACACTCATGCACTTGGTTCTAAAAACTTGAGTAACACAGATCCTGGCGTACACACAGCCATGCCACTCAGTATACTACCTGACGAAGGTCCCTGTTCGTCACCCGATGCGTGCGCATCTCCTTGCTGTGTGGTCTCGTCGCGTTTCATAAAACTAGTCCCGGAACAGTTTTTTGTAAACTCACTGAAGAATTTTGTTTACTTATCGCTATATTAAAATAAGTATGTCGCTTAGCTCTCCTCTTCGGTGCTAGCGGATCGAGTTCAATTCCCGCTTGAACCACAAGGATTTCTTGGTGTTGATTCAGTACCATGATGCCAAGCGGGATGCAGTTCCACCAAAAAATTAAGAGTTAGCGAAACTCGGTCAACAAAGCTACACAAAGTAGATTACAATGATACAGCGTCCATCTCTACTGCCTGAGGTCCTCGGTTCGATCCCTGTTCGTTCCATGTGGGCTTTGTGGTGGACAAACGCCGTGTGTGTAGATTTTCTCGGGGTTCTCCAGATTCTTCCCACTTTCTTCATTCCACCAATTCTCCCATTATAATTCATTTGGCCTGAGCCATAGTTGCCTAAAAGCCTTAAATACAATTCAAAATTCAAAAGAGATGATAGGTGTCCCCGCTGTCCTTGCAACACAACTTTTCCTGGCCCTCTATTGGCAACAGAATCACATTTTTTAGTCATATTACTATATGCGTGGTTTGACTGTGATAAATATCCAGAAAGTAAGCCGAGATAAACACAAATCATTCAGATTTATTACACCACTTTCATCATATATAACACTTACTTACAATCTCAGTCAATCTCCATTGACCCATTTTCTTGTGCAATTTTCCCCTTAGCGAAGGTTTTAACATAACTTTTTTATTACCTGGTTTTTCATCCGATCCCGCCTTCTTCCCTGAATGTGATGATATGATTTCAGCTAATACTTCGAGGTCCTGTTGAACCACGTCATCTGAAGAATCCGATAATGTCCGTAACAAAATAGGAAACAACTCGTCCACGTGACGAAACATCTGTATAAACGAAAGACAAAGACGTAAATGCTATTTTCGAGTTAAACAACGCGATGCTTGTCCACATGTGACGCATAACAAATCTGATACCTCCACGTAACATAACTTATCTCGACATGTTGTTTTATAGGTGAATAACTAGCTTCATCAGGTAAAGAAATGCACAGATAATATAAAATACTAAACGAGAAATCACGTTCTACTTACGATACACTTACAAGAAATTACGTTTTAAAAGCTTTCTTACGCCGGAAACTGCTCACCAAGAAATGGCATCGAATTGAGATGGAATTAGGGTCTCCAATTTAGTTTATAAATTAACAAACATTAATATAAACAAACAAAGTATCAAAGCATACGTATTAATCGTGTCGGCTATATAATTATATTATGGTGCTATTACGCAATATGTATATATATATAAAACACAGCCATATTCAATCCACTAGGGAGATATATATATATATATGAGCTCCTGCGTAGCCTAGTCGGTAGCGCGCTCGACTTCAATGCGAGCGGTCCCGGGTTCGATTCCCGGTGGGGGCTCAAAAATTTCGGTGTTGACCCATGCATCGTGAGAACAATTGGGGAGCTGCTGTGAATAAAAGACAGCGGCGATCACAGTGAGAGCTTCGGCTCTCCTCTCCCAACCCGTCTGGTCAGCGTGGGAGCAGTAGACCAACTCCTCCCTTCGGGGAGAGGCTTCATCCACTAATGGATTGAATATGGCTGTGATTTATTTATTATATATATATATAACTATGTTAGGGGCTTGTATCCCTAAATTTAGATGACTAAAATGATGCCTAATTATTCACTTGCATACTATCTGTGTTCAATAATGTCTATCTGAAGATGGTGTTGATTTCTTACGTTTATTGTTTTTTTGTTGTAATAAACTGAGCGTATAGTGTATAAGCCTTTTCAGCGTATTTTAATTAATAAAGAGATACGAGTACGTATAAAATTAATAATATTAATACATGACTTAAATTAAACTGAATCATATTGACATTTACCCTTTGTGGCAGTTTATTCTGATATTCTGCAGCCATTTTACTATACAAAATACTTCACTATCCAGTTCACGATAATAAAGAAAGATTCAGTATATTCCACGAGGTATTAATAATCGCACTGGTAAGAAACATATTGTAGACGCAATAGCTGCAGTTTAACCTTTCTGACAGCAGCACACAATCGCTCACACTCTGCACTGCGTGATGAAATTGTTCTTTTCCTCGATCGTACATAAAATTTCGAACAGATTAATCCACTCAAAATTTTCAGCTCGATTTCTCCGACATACCATATACTACTTAAAAGCAGAAGATATTTACCTTATTCGGTATTTTGATGTGCAGATGATATATCCACTTTAAAACAGCTACTTTGGTCCGAACGGATGTATGTTGGAGATGTTTGATGAGTACTTCAACCACTGAAGGTAAGTCAAGTTCTGTAGGTTTGCCCTGAACACAAGAAAGTTGCTGTTCTGGAGTTTGATCTGACGTTTCCGTGGCTTCAGATCCTTCTGGCAAATCTCGATCGTCTTCCAGCGTAATTAGTTTCATTAAACTAAAATTCACTGCTTTTGAAGTTTCCTTTATATCTGCCATTAGTTAAGGAAATACACGGAACACTTCAACTACACTATGAATAAGAAATGAATCGGACACGAATACGCTTACCTGTTAGTTCCATATTGACCTGGTTGTGTGAATTAAAGTTAATTCCAAGCTTTTTGAGCCCGTTGCCAGTATGTGGAGGAGGAAACTCTTTGACAACACTGAATCTATATCGTCTCGCATGGTGGGGATGCAAAGTTGACGATGATGATATGGAAACAGATTAATAAGCTTTTAGCAGTTTATATTCCAGTGTTGTCCCTTGAAAAGTAAGTCGGAACGGGCACGAAAGGTTGGAATTAACGTTATAAAACTTAGCAGGTAAGCGTTATGAATATATGATCCGCCCATGTGATATAACTTTACTAGACACAAATACATTTATAGCAAAACTTAAGGCGATCTGTGCTCTAGTCATTCGTGGCTTCCCAAACCATTTTTGGCGTTCCTAAAATACGTGAAAATAGATTATAACTTTTAACAAAGTATCAAAGCATACGTATCAATCCTGTCGGCTATATATACATGACAGGGAAATTGTATTGTAACGCCCTTCCACAGGACTCTACAGAATTATTAATATATTCAGTGTATGTTCGAAAAGAACAGCGGAAAGAAATCGTTTTCAAGGTGAAATATGAAACAATTAATTTCTAGAACAAGAATTTATTGGATTAGTGCTTTAATCTTAACACATACTGAAAGGTATTTAGACACTATGTATGTAGTCTTGTTCCTCATTCTCTCCTGATTCCGGAACACTATGAGGTATTCATTCAACTGAGATTCTGGGACGGGGGCTCGTTGGGAAAGATTCACAAAATCAACAACCCAACTGTTTGGTAAATTTTAAAGTATCTACCAAACAGTGGAGACATCTCAATCAGGTTTAATTAGTGACAATGTTACCATCAGCTAGAGCGTCCATTTTCCATTCTCGAGACGAGCAGCCACAGCGAGTTCAGATCACCTGCAATCAGAATTCCACACCAGTTGAGTCTCCAAGATTACCAAGCGGTTATATCTCAGTTGGTATAACCTTGGCTTAGCAATCGGAAGGCCCTGGGAATGATTCCAGCGGCCACTCATCTTAAGGTTTTCCAGGGTTTTCTCTAGTCACACCCAGCGTTGCCAACTCATAGATATAAAATGTCGCTAGATCGCAGTAAAAAAAGCGCTAAACAATCTTAATGACCATTAAAATAGAATAAAATGAAATTAAGAACAATAGTACTATTGTTTATTTGAAGCTAGAATGCCTCTTCATTCAATGAAGATTTAATTATTCTTTCGCAAATGTTTAAAAATAATTCAAAAGATTAAAATGATTTTCAATTATTTGATTTGAATATTGGCAACGTTTTGCGGGGACATTCCACATTTGACTGCGGAACAGGATTCACGGTTCCACGATGCCATTTTAAAATTCTATAGAAGCTATGTGCTTGCTATAGCAGTGCTATGATTGATGTACAGATCTCCTGAATTCAAGCAAAATTAGGCAAGTTCTACATATGATTTCTTTGACGTCTTGAAAAGTCTTGGATTGAAGTACAATCTGTGATATCATTTTCATTTGAATTTTGTTTTAAGACCTTAGGCAACTTTGGCTCAGGTCAGATGGGTGATGATGGGAGAATTGGTGGAATGAAGAAAGTGAGAGAATCCCGAGAAAAACCACGTACGACGTGTTGGTCCACCACAAAGTCCACATGGTACGAGCAGGGATCGAACCGAGGACTGCAAGAACCAGAGGCGAGCACTCTACCAGGCCTTTACAAGTATGGATCGATCCTGAAAATAAATACTTAAATATTTCAACCTAAAGCACATTAAATGCACGTAACCACTAGCAGAAAACAAAGGATACTTTTCCGAGACTCATCTTCGTAAGCTAAGCACGGGAGAATTGCTGTCAAGATCCCAGACGCAAACGGTAACATCATTCTTCCAGACAGTTGCACAAATTCCTTAATCCACGTAATTGCAGTGAACTGAAAGACAGAGATGTAATAATATGTACACATATTATCTCCATGGAAAACTTATCTCTAGGTCTAGTATCCATAAGTACGTTACACGTAATAGGTCAACATATGATGTTCCAACATACAAACTCACACAAACAACTCGATCATTTTCTGTATCAGCTGCGAAAGCCTGGAATTCCTTGCCAAATGCTATTGCATGTGCGAAAACGCTAAATGAATTTGAAACTCTTCTAAGTGTATATTTGCTTAATCAGCAAAGACTATGCTCTTCTACCAGTGATATTTAACTTTTATATGTTTTTATTGTGTTTTAAGGCTCTTTTCATGTACGTTTTTAATTCGATCTTTTTTCTCTCTTTCTATTATGTATTTGTGTGGGTTTTTTTTTCTGTCAATTATTGTTTGTGTATTTTCATTTCTATGATCTGACAAGGGTTAGGTGGAAGAACAGCTATTAGCTGAACCTCGCCTGCTGAAATAAAGGAAAATTAAATTAAATTAAATATTAAATTAAACAACACAGAATGTATCAAAATATTAAGCTAGTAAGGTTATTACCGAACTCCATTCGTCCTGTAGTTACCGTCGACGAGTAGGGATAGGTACTAGAGAGAATTCTGCTGTTGACCAGCCTGACTGAAGTGTTCCCAATTTTATGAGACGAATGCCGGGATCGTCTTCTCCCCATCAGCATTTCCTCAGATAAGAACTTGAGGATGGACATCTTATACCAGAGGTAAAATGAACATGAACACAAAATACTGTTTCTCCATTACATTACGTAAACATATCTACAAATAATCCTGTCCACAAAAGAAGAATAGTGAATTTGAATTATATTTATGGCCTTTAGGCATCTAAGGCTCAGGCCGGGATAGGGAAGGGGAAAGGATTCGGGAAGGTGTAGGTCAGGGTCTAGTTGAAGGTGCCATCCCGGCATTTGCCTGGTGTGACTAAGGAAAAACCTGGAAAAACCTCAGTCAGGATGGTCGACCGCTGGGATCGAACCCACGACCTCGCGAACGCTACGCCTACGCTCTAGCACTGAGCTACGGCGGCAAGAAGAATAGTGAAGTACAATGTACTTCAAGTACGGTGATTCAAATTAAAATCGTACCTGTTCATATCCACGAGTTTGTTTGCAGATCATTATCTTCTCTTATATTTTCATTTGTTTCCAGAGGGAGAGAATTACTGTTACCGAGGACTGCTCAATTACGTGGCGCTGGGAAAGACTCCAGCTAATACGGATAATAAAATTAACTTCATCTTCACAGATTAGGAACCAACACAGGTTCCATTTTTAAGAGTACAAAAGCCAAGAGTTCTTTATGAAAGATAGCGGGAAAGTTAAATAAAGAGATAGGAAGAGAAATAAATCATATTTGGCGTTTATTCTCTTGAAAAATGGAACCTATGTTGTTCCTGAAAGATGTATCAACTGGAGTCTTACTGAACGCCACGTAAGTACGTGAATTTCTTTTATACAAGTTTGCCTACAAGTATGAAAATATTTTTATGTTGTCAAGGAACACAAGAATGTAAAGTTTATGATTCGTGTTTAGGTATAATAAAGTTCCGAGTAACAGTTACAGCGACATAATGAACTAATTTCTTCATTTCCTTCAGTTTCGTTACAGACGAGCTTCAGTGTAGTTCCGAAAATTGATGTTTTAGAAGTCATTTCAGTAACTCAATGCGTTCACTGCTTATTTAATATGCTCTAATCCGAAATGTAGTCATATCACTAAGTTAAACAGTTTCCGAATGAAAGTTTTCAGAACACACTACATTATCTGTAAATTAATATGAGGAAAGAAGCCCTTGGTATCCATCCATCACTCGTATCACATTATTTCCTGTTGTGGAAATGCAAATGAGAAAAGGGGACAGGGGAGGAAGCGAGAAGAATATGCATACAAAGATCTTGTAACAAAAAAACAAAATTATAAAATGTTGTGCTCACTGATAACTTCTTGCAAGTACTATGTCGAAAATATAAAAATAAATGTTTTCTATCTTACCTGCAAAAGTTCATCAGATGCTTGGGAATGAACAATTAATATGTTAATCATTCCTGCAAAATCTACTCGTGAAGGATCATGTTTTATACTTCGCAAAAATTCACCAAGAACTGTATCACACCTGAAAATTATAGAAATATAAATTAAAACATGCAAATCACTTTAGGTCTCTAACTTAGTTAAGATAAAAAAAAAAATGTCGTGTTGCACACACAAAGGACAAATACAAAGTAGTAATAATGCATACATTTTTAATTAACAACCTGTTAATCCTCTATTAGCGAAATAATAATAATAATAATATTCCAATGAAGCGCTTTTCGCTCTCCTCCGGAAGGTTTCTTCAGGCTGATGACGAATTTATTGTGTGTAAATATGTTTTTGTGTGTATTTAAAAATATCATTAAAATGAGAAAACTGCAGAATACGTTAAAATATCTGTAAGGTGTTAAACTACGAAAT
>JAGDQP010002948.1:30232-98837 GCA_022664845.1 Lepisma saccharinum
TTATTTATTTCCAGGCCATAAAATACAGAAGTAAGAGTATACGGAATATTACTGAAACCAGTTTTTTTTTAACTTGTTCACAAAACTAGTCTCCATTATATTCTTATACGTTTAGTTGTACGCCTTATGACCTGGCAACAAGAAAAGTCAGTTTATATTAAAACTTAGATCGGTTCCGATGACAACGTGCAAAGTGCATACAGTACAAAAAAGGTTTTTAGCGACACTTTCCACATTGGTAAAGATATCGGAAGTGAGGGTAAGGAAATAGCAAAATTCCGACAAAAAATATTGAAAATCTGAGTGAGACATGTCCCGACATAAGCAGTATCGCGATAAAATAAATAACTTACTCACTCTATGGCTTATGGAACTCGCAAGTTCATCGCCGCAGTAACAAACGTTCGCCATTGGATTCTATCCTGGGCAATATCAAGTCAGTTTTCTTCACGAACACCTACTTCTCGAAGATCTAATATTGTGCTCCCAACGATGTCTCGGTCTTCCCAATATTCTCCTTGCATCCGGCCTTCCAACCAGGATAGAATATAATCTTCGTTTCTCCCCCATCCGAGCTACATGGCCTGCCCACCTTAGTCGTCGCGATTTCGTTATTTTTACAACATCTGGTGAATCATACAGTCCGTGGAGTTCTTCATTATGCAGTCTCCTCCATTCTCCAGTCATCTCGTCTCGGCCCGTATACCCTTATTTTCAAACCCTTATTTTCAAACATACGTAATTTATGTTCATCTGCTAGGGTTGTACTCTAACTTTCGCAACCGTAAAGTATTACCGGCAGAATAACCGTTCTGTATATTTTTAATTTCAATTTCCTTGATATTAATCGCGAGGTTAGAAGTTTTTGGACTGAATAGAAACATGCGTTGCCCGACTTTTTATTTCTTCCGTTACCTCATTTTTGCTTGTTACGTATAAATAATAATAATAAAAAAAATATTGGCTAATACGCGATACTTCGGGAAAGAAGTATCTGTATCAAAATACTCCACACTTTTCCGTGGTGTCGAGTATCAAACTAAACGACACTTCCTAAGCAAGTCAGTCCAGTCGTTTAGAGAAGGATCCAAGAAATGAACACGTCCAAATCTAGATATCAGTAGTGAATGTTGTGAACTGTTATATGTTCTGGCAACATTGATAGAAATGACGTCACATAACCTGGCAGCCATCACGTGGTAATCACGCAACATGGCCTTTAGGCATCTAAGGCTCACGCTGAGGTAGGGGAGGGGAAAGGATTCGGGAAGCTGTCGGGCAGGGCCTAACTTGAAGGTGCCATATCCCAGCACTTGCATGGTATGACAGGAAAAAATTTAGTTAGGATGGTCGGCAGCTGGGATCGAACTCACGACCTCCCGAATGTTACACCAACGCTCTACCACTGAGCTATGGCGGCTCGGTAGCATGAGCAGGGATCGAGCCGACGACGACCCCAAGCATCAGAGGTAAGCGCTCTACCATTGAGCCACAGCGGTCCCCTTAATTTATGAGATGGCACAACGCAGCGACAAAAAGTGTTACGAAAAAAGTACACGATTATAGATTTTAATGCAGACTATTTTGTATCGTTCAACTCTCGTTACAGTTCGTTTTGATGCATTTCCTTACCACTGTGAAAACATTTGAAACGAAATTTTCAAAAATAAATTGCAATAATGTCATCGACAAATGATCTAGAAAATAAAAATTAATAATATTATTAACAACAATGGAAAATGATAAATGAAATCCAGTAAATGCAAATGTTTGTTACCATATAGACTTAAAAACTGTCGGACGGCAGTAAGTCACCAGTTGGGGGATTATCGGAGCTCATGTATGTATACAGAATCAATAAATGGACAATGGAAAATTGCAATAATGATAATACATTGTTAAAGACATTCTTAAAGATATGATTTTATTAGTTCACATTGCTAAGCTAATACTTACATTGTTTTAATTTCCGTTGTTGGGTCTTCTAATATATGGAAAAGACCGTCTAAAATTTCTGGCAAATACAAAATCATGTCTATATCAGGAACAGCGTCGAGCACTGAAACCCATGAAATGATGAACTGGCGCGCGAATGCATTCTTTGTCAGGATCCTCTCACGGAGCATCGGCATGAAGGCAACTAAATTGAAAGACGCACTCTCCGTTACAATATCCTGCAACAATAAAACAAAATATAGTAACCGTTCTATCAACCTGTGCGAACAACGATTGTCACTGAAAATAGCCATCTAATAACACAATATTTCTCTAATTTATATTTTAATGGGTTTTACACGCACATACACCTGTTACAAGTGTAAAAAAAATGATCTTCCTCGAGTACAGAGTCCCCGTGGTAAACTGGTTATGACCACGGACTTCGAATCGTCAGAACAAGATAAGTAGGTTCTTGGCTATACCAAGGTTTTCCAGTTTCCTCAGTTTCACTAGGTACCGGTACAATTAAGATACAAATGTATATTTTGTTTATAATCACATGAAAAACATTACGAAAATAAATTTTTAATTGTAGGAACCAACCACAAATAATCATTAAAACTTAACTCCCAAGGTACACTACCATTCCTTAAATAGCAAGGAAACTTTCCTAGGTGGAATTAAAAAAAGACCCCATCCACTGGTTCTCCATCCCTACTCCTGAAAGAGTTATCCAAGGCGTAGACCATAGCTGCCAGAAAAGTCCACGAAAGGAGAATAATAATAATAAAAAAACAAAGATAAGTTCTTTCGAAGAGCACGCAGTGGGGGAACATAAAGGTTATTCAACCATTTTTGCAATCGTCTTGGACTGAGAATAGCGTGGAAAACCTGTTAGAATGGCTAATGCCAGCTGGTTTTCTACCTTTGTCCTCCCCAGAGTTGGTCAGAAGTCAGCGACATCCGCCACTATACCATGTGAGGCTGTAGTTTCATACTAATAATCGTAGGAGCAGACGAAATTCGATGTAAGTAAATTAAAATCTAGAAGTCCTAACGTAACAATACTCCTGCAGATCTGAAATGTGTTCGAGCTTTGGCTAGAGGTACGGTGCACGTGCACGTTGCCCGGTCGTGGGTTTACCAATTCTTCCATGCTACATGAACTATGACGTAATTCCAAGATGCCAAGCTTGTTTCCTAGGACTTGTTTTGCCGTAGCTACACTTAGTTTTAAGATAACAAAACCTACAGTGTTCAATCTAGCCGTTACCATACACGTGAAGACACAAAACCAGAAGGTAAAATAAATTGTCGGTCATAAGTTTAATACAGGTTTATTAATCCGTTTAACTAACAGAAAACTTCTATTGTGTGTACTTATATCTCGTATTCATTTTTTCAACATTCGTCTTTTACATCAGTAAGTATCGAATACAACTTAGTTGGTTAACGACTGTAGTCTAAATGTTTAAATAAAACGTTCGCCTCATATTTTAGCTTTTAAATTGTGAGCTGAGTAAATAATATTTAAGCCACATTAAACATAGAAATTGTTAAATACACAAATATTTATAACAACATCATATCACCTCTTCCGGTTATAAAATGGTGCTACCATCTGTTGATCATTAAGTCAGCACTTGTTTAAAACAGTACCAAAATGGATCAACTCCATAACAGCTCTTTATGGTTTATAACGTAACCTAACTTAACTTGTTCTTTGATTGCTTTGCATAAGACATAGTTCAGATTATTTCCTTTTGGGTTAAGTTAGAACATTAATAGAGTAGTAAATGCTTTTTAACACAACATCTACCCACTACAACGTACTCACCAAACCAAGTTAAAACTCTGGGATCTAAAGTCACATAGTTCCTACTTTATTTAGCTAAAAAGTTAAAATTCGACCCTAAACACCAGAATAATGTAAGAAAACATGTCATAAATTAGATCTTTATTAGCAGTAACAAATGTGGCTGGCTGAACCCTATTTGAATCCACTTAAAAAAAAGTTGACTTGAACTAAATTTATAATTTATGGTATGCAGAAGTAGTTAAGGGTCGGAGAGTTAAGGAGAGATAGCCTAAGGTCGTCACAGGTAGTCTACGTACCATCGCAGGGGCTAAAGAAAATCTCAGTTAGTATGACCAGGAAGAAGACTCCAACCTGCATGTCTGCCCAAGTCTGAATCCAGCGAGCATAAGACCATGGTTTTCAGATTACTGATACACGGAATATAAAAAGATTAAATTCAATTTTGAACACATCACATGTACCATCTTGCGTGAAATAAAAGAACCAAACTCACCTACGTCATACCAAAAAACTTCTCACATACAATATATTGTCTAATGCACCGAACTTCGGCGGCTGGATAAAAAGTATGCTCATTTACAGAGAACATTAGAACAGGAGTGTGGTCGAGACTAAACTGGCCACGAGGCGTGCTTGGCGGAAAGTGGGTATGAGTATGTGACGTAACCTGGCGACAGTGGAATGTAAATAAACATTATATCAGATTGAACTACGAGTTACGGTGCACAGAGACTTTGTACTGCTTTCCATGTGCTAAAATGAATCCATCGTTTAACAGGTTTTCTCATCACAATACTGAAATGGTGCCCTGACATTTCTCCCGGCATTTGTTCGATACTGACATGATCATAACGTATTTTCCCTTCTACTTTTGGTGATGAAATAATATTCACATTGCTGACGTTTCAGCTATCACCGTAAACTTCGTCAGAGCTAAAGTATGTATGCATGTATAAAAAGTGTGTCCCTGAAATAATGGGACAAACTTCGGAAGGTGAATATTCACATCAAAACAAAAATAAAGTTCATTTGAAGAAATGCCGAAATCTGCTTAGTTTCAGAGCTACAGGCGCTCAAAGTTAGAGCGGCATTGTCACAAATGACGTCATATCACGACACATATTGGCGTAAGCGTGGTCGGTCTTGCCCTACTATATCATTTAATTTTTTTTGGCAATAAAATTCTTTTGTTGCGAAACCTGTTTATGGGGCACTCCCTCAATCAAAAACATTGATTAAATAGATTTATCGGGCACTACTTCGAGTGTGATTTGTTAAGCCGACAACGCTTACGTCATTATGTGTTGAGATATGACGTCATTTGTAACGAAGCCTCTAAACACTTGAGCGCCTGCAGCTCCGAAACTATGCATAAATTTGAATTTTTCAAAGGAACTTTTTTTTTCTAGTCTTCATGTAAACAATCACCTCACCAAGTTTGGGGCATTATTTCAGGGATCCCTGTATATCTGTCTATAAAGCAAGATTCGTAACTCAAAACTTGCTATTACGACAGAAGAATGCTACCCACTGCAGAATTCCAAATGCTAAAGAAGGGACGATAATGTATACTACTTTAGAAGTCCTTCCGGATGCTGTAAAACTTACATTTCCCTCTTATTTCTAAAGATTATCCTTACCATAAATACCAGTTGTAATTCAACGAAAAACGATATGAACTCAGCCAGAACTAATGGTACCGATAGCTGAAACATGACTTGTTGAAAAGTCTTACCTTCATTAACCTGTCGAGAAGTTCTGAGCCATTTTTCACATTTTGGTCTGGATCTGCAGCTAAATTACTGAGTGCATTGAAAATGGCTTCAAAATGTGGAAGCACAGCTCCCCTGGCAACCTTCACTACATTGTAAAGCGCTTCACAAGCATAATAACGAACTCTGGAATCAGAGTCTGAAAAACACGCCAGAATTGGATGAACCAGTTCCTCTATGTACAACGAAGTATCCTGAAACAACAAAAATTGGAATAAGTACTTGGCAATACACTAATTAACGACAGTAAGAAAAATCAATTATTGAAGTACTCAAAATGAAGACACAAGTGGGAATTAAATTAAACGCAGTTGGAATGGCACTTTTGTTAGTGAAATGAGTGTGCGCGCGCGCTCTACCCCAGTCGACCACAGTCAGCCATTACACGATGATGGAAAGTTCCATTTAGGACATTTAGTTACATAACAACGGCAATTGAGGTCCCCTATCAACATAACTCGTTTACCATTCCAACCAGGGACTTGACAACCTATAGAGTGATTAACTTTGTGCATTCATATACCTGCCCACACGAACGGTGTTAAAGTATGCTGATTCTGAAACTCAGTACATGGCAGCAGCTTGTTATACGTGTGATTTTTCAAATAATTTTGTTTTCAGTGTTTGGGGATTCGGATGCTCCTAGACGAATCTTCAAAGGGAACATTTTTACTTGGTTTGATGAGAACTTTTCGTTTCTAGAATATTGACCCCTAATTTTTGTCTACCCTGTATAAGTAAGCTCCTCTAAAAGTTACCAGGCAGCAGAATATCAGAAAACCGCAGAGTCGCCTACCGGTAGTTTTGAGAGCTTGCTCAACACAAGGATGGGAAAATTAAGGCACACAAACAGAGAAATAGATTATTTTTAGTTATATAGTTATCATGGAAAGAAGGTTATTTCGAAACAACGTTTGTATGTAGATAACACCACCGTCAGTTTTTACATGTCACTGGTGGATGTTCTACATACACAACATACTAAAGAAAGGTGTGTTCATATATATTTATTGTGGTATTTAAGAAGGTTACAGTTTTCCCAACATTATGACGTGGAAATTTAATACAACTCGATACGACATTCGAATATTCACGCACCTGACTTCCCTAATACAGTTCGTTCCCACTACACGTTTGGATAATTTCAGATTTTTTTCTGCACCTTCGAAATGAAGATATGAAGAAGAATGAAAATATCAGCTGGAAACAGATGATTCGTAATGTGGAAGTGCTGAACAGAACAGGTGACAGACTAATAATACTGGAGAAGAAAAAATGGTTGGGACATTGGCATATCACAGACGCAATTGAAGCTGTAGTTGGAGAATGAATGCAAATTCTTCCCAGTATAAAGGAGCATAAATTACACGCTTAGACAAATTCAGCTCTAATTTGGGCTTAGCGTGCTTTAAAGGATCTGTTGCTTTCGGCGAAATAATAATGATGATGACCCTCAATTCAACGGCACCCTGACACGTTCTCACCTCGCAACGGGTTCTGCGTTACAAAATGTGTGAATACTAAATCTTAATAGAACATACGCAAGTGCATTATATAGTATTATGTTTGTTAATATTTTTGTGAACGACAGATGACAGCACTGTCAACTGTAAGAGCTTTACCCTACTCAAACATTTTGTGTTGTTTAAATTTGATTTGGAATGACAATGATTGAACTGAACTGATTTACGGTATTAACCTTAGGCCGCGATAGGGTAAGGGAAAGGATGCTAGAAGGAGTCGGCCAGGCCGTAAGCTGAAGGTACCATCCCAGATTTTTCTGGTGTGAGTGAGGAAACCCCTGGAAAAATCTCAGTCAGAATAGGCGGCCGTTGGTATCGTTTCCAGGACCTTCCAATTGCTAAATGTTAAGCCGAGTTGCGAGCATCCGATCGCTCTACCAACTGAGCTATGGCCATTGTTGGATGTTTCACAAAATAAGTGTTTTCTTGTCCACTTATTACGATTCTAAATCTGACACGGTAACCTATTCTTTGACGAGACACATTTGTAATTATATTAAATGAAAGGTAAGGGGTTAAGATAACTGTCCCCTTCACACATGAGCAATTATTAAGAAGGCACCTTCACTAGCACAGGAAGTATATTCTATGCACACGGAATATACTTAGAGGAACGGGAAGCTCTTTCCTTCGGAAAATTATTATATAGAAATATCAATTTACTTAACGCAATCGAGTACCAAACATCCGCATGAGTGCAGATCTTAACTATTGCGTTATTAACATCAGTAATGATTCTTATGGTCTAATATTATCGCCAGGAATTATTATGCAACTTTACTGTAATATATCTTGTAGAAAGTATTAAAACAAAATGGCTCTCCTTCACTTAAAGACTTCTGCACGCAACAACATTAGCGCTTTCTCCATCTTGTTCGCGGCGGAAATCCACTTCCGTGACGTTCATTGTTCTTGAACGACGCTCTAAAAGCGTTTTAACGTACTGGTCACGGTAAGACTACGTTATGGCCAACTATAACCAACTCAGATGACCTGGTTACATTTCGGAGAAATTTCAAGTACCTCTTGTACTCTTAAATAAATAGATACAAACAAATAGATGTTATATTCGTACAGAATATGGAATTTCATTTCGTGAAATGCCATGGCTAAGTACATATCCTGCATCCCAGAAACTTTATGAAGCATCGTGCGAAATGTACCTATTTAGATAAGTGCATCTCCAAGAAACCACAAAGGATCTGCTTTCTGCAACTTAAAAAGTTTGGAACTGTATCAGTTTAATTCCACAAGAGGAAGATTGCAACCAAACATAAAATTCCTCTGAGAAGGGGCAATAGAAAACATAATGACATATATGAAGCATCGTAATTGCTCTCACTCCAACGATTTAATTAAACTCTTGAGTAAACCACTTTCTCTCTCATTATTAGTTTCGAGGAACATTCTGGGTTCGATCTCAGCGACAGGTCATTCTGACTGAGTTTTTTTTTTCTTCAGGGTTTTTCCTCAGTTACATTACACTTATGATATCTTCGAAACAAGGCTCTGGCTGACTGGCTTTCTTCCTGCACCCTATCTCGGTCTGAGCCATAGTTGCCTTCAGCACATACATATAAATGGAATTCACGTTTAAAGTCACTCTTTTTCTCATTCTATTTTCTTCACAGCTTCTCCAAAAAGTTGTTAATTGCTGTTTCAGTCTGTCAAAAAAGAATTAAAAGATCGTCGAATACTGAAACTGTTCTACCATCTTGTGCCACTATGACATATGAACAAAGGCATTCATTCTCCTTATTATTTGCCCCATCCCTCTCTCTTACAACAAAGCGTTTTGTACAAACATTAAACATTACTCCTTTAATGAAGTGCGAAAAAAAATGATATAAAATAAAGCATAAACAGAAGCATATAATCCATAATGACCTTTCATATCCATATACGTGCACGAAAAACAATCATCACATCATTTACAGCACATGAAACATTCCCCATATTCAGATTTACTCAAACAAGAAACGCTCAGATTAGTCGCGAAAGGAAAACAAGTGAAGTTAACATAATTACGCATACCTGCTCAACCATTACTGAGCGTAAGATCGAACGCGCTGAAATATCCATGTCACTTCAGAACTACAGACACGTTGATTGGACAACAGGCAAGAAACAAATGACTAACTAGGAATGGACCGGAATTTGTTCCTAGTTCCATTCTATTCACAACGATTGAAAGAAAAGGCGAAACGAAAGAAATGATACATTATTTCGATAATACAAGGAAACCAGTACGTATAAGATTTACCAACAGTAGAAGACTAAGTTTACCACTAAATAAGGCTATTATCTAATCTCCTCCCTTTTTATAACAAGAGAAGGTTGCCTGACATCATAAGGCATTCTAAACCCGATATTATAAAAATAATGAAGTCACGACGGTTAAGATGGGTAGGCCATGTACCTCGGATGGGGAAATAACGAAGATTATATTCCATCGTGGTTGGTAAGCCAGAGTGAAAGAGACCACTGGAAAGACCGAGTCGTGGTTGCGATGACAACATTAGAAGGGATCTTCGAGAGGTAATGTTCATGACGAAAACTGGATTATTGATGTCCAGGAAAGAGTCCAACGGCGAACGACTTTTCCTGCGGCGATGAACTTGTAAGT
The DNA here is from genome assembly GCA_022664845.1 of Lepisma saccharinum. Classification (NCBI taxonomy): domain Eukaryota; kingdom Metazoa; phylum Arthropoda; class Insecta; order Zygentoma; family Lepismatidae; genus Lepisma; species Lepisma saccharinum. The sequence continues at coordinate 39,911 of JAGDQP010002948.1, forward strand.
TTCGTAAGCCACAGACTTAGTTATGCGCCAGATGAAGTGGAAATTACTGTACAACATACAGAGAACAATGCCTGTTCTCAAAATGTTGGATGATACCCATCCGGCAGATATATATATATATATATATATATATAACCCGAAAGAATCACATGTCTCTCTTGTGGTCCAGTGATTACGGTCACGAGCATAGGATCGGCACTGGGGAGACAAGAACATTCGAGTCCACTTACCAGCCAGAATGACTTAATTGAATTTTAGTTTAATGCTTTTACGCAACTTTTGGCTCAGGCCGAATGGATAATGATGGGTGTATTGGTCGAATGAAGACAGTGGGAGGAAATGGGAGAACCCCGAGAAAACCACACACACGGTGTTTGCCCACCACGAAGCCCACATGGCACGAGCACAAATCGGACCAGGAACCCCACGCACCAGAGCTGAGTACTCTAAAACTGAGCCACCGCAGCCTGGTATACTGACCTAATGTTTTTCAGTTCTACCAAAAGAATTCCAATACGCGACCACAATGGCCTATCTTTATCATCCGTCCTTAGAGTCGAGCTCGCCGAGAAACGTTATCCCTCGAACACGTGATGCGCTTCGACAATAGCTGCATGTTTGGCCCACAATGAGGGTTAAATAAAACTAAAAGATCTTCATTTTCTTTTAAACGAATGTTCACAAAATAATTGTTGAAAACGGGCTACAAAGAGTAGGAAAAGATGAGCAAAGGCACAAACAAAATACGAGTAAAAAACAACAGAATGGTTGCCGCAGCTACGCGCTCTGCTCCCGCTGATCATTCTGATCTTTCTTTTTCCTTAGAGGCTTCCTCTGTCCCACCAAATGAGATGAAATCTACGGAGTGTGTCACCTGCTCTCTCATTTTCGCTTCTAACTTTCAAATTAATGGATGTAAATCAATGAAATATGACAGTGACTTATCTTGGTATATGAAAAGCATGGTTATTTTATAGCAAGCATTAAAAGTGATCTTTATTTGTACCAAGTCATGTCTCCACAAACCTCTCCATGTTACGAAAGATATTAACCTAAACATGGTGAGTCACAGCCTCAAGGTCACCTTACCTTACCAGATTTCTTCCTGTCGGGGGGGGGGGGGGCTGAAAGGGGGAAAATGTATCGTGACACGCCACGGCTGCAAGAAAACACTCGACGAGAAAATGAAGCTGTAACTCTCGATGTGTTGGTAAAACTATCCGTAATATGGAGAGGCGAATGAATACCGATAGGTCTCGATGCTAATGGCGACCACTTCAAACACTTGCTTATCAAGATGACCATGTTTTCAAACATCACAGCACGTACAATGCAAATTTCACTGAATTACGTCCATTAGTATGAAAGCTATAAAAGAAAATGAGGGGGCCGAGAGCGTGTGAAATACCCTGTAGAGTAGATGCCTTGGCTGTTGAATCTCTCAGTTTTCTTGCGCTAGGGACTTGTACCAGAGCAAATTGTGCTTTTGCTGCAAATTCACCCAAATCAAATACAGAAGTAAATAGAAAATGATTGGAATACGACGATGGACCAAACATATAAAATGCGAAAAACAAGATTCACAAACACGAAATCGAACATATTAAGCTCAGTATAAAACTCTTATTTATTTAAAGAGATTCCAATCGTCTTCGAGAACGAATTACGATTTTTTCAGGCAACTAATCACTTTCTGGCACACGTTTTCTACTTTCGAATAATAATATTCTAGGTGAAGCCCACAATCGGAAAATATGTCCCTCCCTCCGCTCCTGCACAGTTTTCGCCAATATCGTATTAGGATTTCTTGTTCAGCAGAAAACACGTAAATTATGTTTTCTCCACCTACCTGTTTTTTTATGTCTTAGTAAAATGTGGCTAGTTTTAGTCCGTATGGAAGTTCACATATGTTACAGTGATATAACGTCTTTTTTTATAGTTACCCACTGCCCTTTTACCTTTACTTTGAGAAATACAACGCTGGGACTCTTCGAAAACATTCGGTTTGAACAGTGAATAGAGGTTGGAGCGGGACATGGATAACAGACTAGGTAAGTTAACTGTTGTCCAAACGTCTTCAAGTGGCAACTTTATACATGTGAAGCTACATTTGTGACGGGAATGAAAGAGGTCCAAATCATCAAGCTGCTGTGTGTTTATCGTTTTTTTTTTTTGTGCTGTAAACGTAATGTCTACGTTTCGTATGGAAAGAAGCGTATATTATTATTTTTTTTTCTTATATTCACATTTATACAGGCGGATGCAGACTTCAGAAAATGTTGCTACACAAATTTGTGAATAATGTTTTGCAACAATATACGAAAAGTGTTATATACGAATATGAAATCAAGATGGATACCCATCTAAAGTTCTGTAAAAGTGGTTCCTCTTTTCTGGCAAAAAACGATCTTTGTTGGTAATAAGGTGTCCTATACAGCTTCTGCAGCACACTTGAAGCTACTTATCCCTAGTCACACCACTTACATCGGATACTAAACGAGAAAAGATTTCAACAAATCTTCCTGTAATAACATATACATTCTAAAGCGAATGAATGACGTACAATAATTGAAACCTCGTCAATTCAGAATACCAAGTATATTCTACTTGTCTTGCAGGATATTGAGAATAGATTGCATAAAAACCAGTACAAGGTTCATTATATTTCAGTTTGTTGATTAAATTTATAGCATGTACAGCACAGAGTCTAATATCTAAAATAACCCGATCGTTTGCACTTGTTTTGAGGTACGCCTTGAGGTCATTTACGAATTGGTAATTAATACTCGGCCCACATACTGACACACGTATGGCCTAAGAATTCTGAGGATATAAAGCGTGAATATATTAAATCTTCTCCCAGTAGCTGACATTCACATCTACTTGCTGATTTTGAGATATCTTAAACGCGACTCACTGAACACAACTATACGCACTTTACACATACTTTAAAAACAAAATCATGCAGAAATGATCTAAAATAAAGTACCAAATAATTCAGAACACTACACGATGTTTTATCACGACCCAAATACATTTTGCAACTACCTATCTCACTGTCAGGAAACACTGTTTTAAATGTACAAACATCCTTGACTTGATTTGTGTGCTCTCACACTTCGGAACACCTAGAAAATTTCTCCCTTAATCATATTTTCACCTAAAGGCAATCCTTCAGACAATACTTCTGGTTTTCTCTGGACTTCTCTTGAATCCTCTGTCTATTAATGACTTCCAGTATAATCATTAAGTCATTTGCTGACTTTCTCTCGTACGTTTCAAATTCCCTGACAATTCCCAGTTTTATCTAACCGATAGCATAATATTTTATCAATACTATCGTGACTGTGCAAATGTTAATTCATATATCCTATGATCATCCATACAGCCAGAAAGCCTCAGGGTGGCTACTCATTTCTGCTTTCAAAATTCCCTGAACAATTTTCTTTTCCCCGACCTTTTTATTGTTGATACTTTTCAGACAATCATTGTCGGCAAACATACTTTCCTGACAAATGCTACATGTTGTAGGTGTCACTATAACTCTCGATCTCGGTCTACTCCAACTAAAATAGTAAAGGCAAGCAACTACTGATTCATTTCTAATGTAATATGCATCATGTGCAGAGAACAAGATTACACATTTTGAAAATGATAAAAGATGGAATTTTCTGGGTAAGAATTTGACTTTTTTTTTCTTTTTTTTAAACTGAGGAGGTTGTTTTCAATTTATGGGAACTAATTTATGTGTTTGCTTTCTGATGTAATTTACGTCCCACACCATCGGTGATATTTTTTATTTCGCAGTCCTGCATTGCAATTTCCTCTGTACGAGGATGGAGCAAAGTGTACTGCATGTTTTCCAGCATCTGTCATTGGGTGGAGATATCTAATTTCTGGTGATCTTTTCAGGATTTCAAAGAGGTGGAAAATTCCGGACCTTTTCCCGAAATCCAGAGCTTTATGCAGAATTCGCATAATTTTAAACGTAATTATATATATATATACGCCTTGGACCCCCACCCCCGGAACCCCTGGATTTCTCCCGCATTAATTTCTAGATACGTGCCTGCTCTAGTGCCTTGAGCACTGCTCTCAGTGTCTGTCAATAACTCTTGCTTACTGTTGCCTGAAGTACCACTTCTATCGACAATGGATACTTGTAATGTGTGAACAGGTTTCACAGGAAAATTGAAAACTTACCGATTGAGAGCTTTGACTTGTTTCTGTTGAACTGCAAGTGGCTTCTTAAGGTTAATGTAAAGCAACGAGCTCGAACAAAAGATGGTAGCACTACCTCCGTACATGGCTAATGTATTTTTATCCTTGCACGAAATTTCAATGCTGCTCCTACAAATTCAAGCCTGGAGAGTTCTAACTTTCAGGGAAGAAAGTTCATAACCAATTCAAGAGTTCGATTAATGCCGATTTTCAATTTTAGTTTTTCTTCATTGTTGAAATCGCTTAATAGTTGTTGTGAATATCAAAACCTATAACAGTAAAGCTCTTTCAACAATGAAGAAAAACTAAAATTAAAGATCGGCATTGATCGAACTCTGTAGGCTTGAATTTGTAGGAGGAGCATTGAAATTTCGTGCAAGGATAAAAATACATTAGACATGTACGGAGGTAGTGCTGCCATCTCTTGTTGGAGCTCGTTACTTTACATTAACCTTAATGCTGACTTTCCCTGTTGCTCAGGGAAAAAAGTACTGTTGCATCATCGTATATAACTGTCTCCAGTCATTTCTTGAAGCCACAAAACACCTGGAACAAGGAACCACTTCTAGTCGGACAAGCATTCACTAAGATAACTTCTGGCTCGCCACGCTCCCGAATCTCGAGCTTCTTCCCCAGCATGTAGCAAAGTGACCTTGAAGCCCAAGTACAAACCAGAGTGACTGCACAATGGAGAGAACCTAAATTTGCGAAAGCCTTACTCGAGAAGTTTCTCGGCTGCAGTATTCATTTCTCGATCTCGAAACTTAATTTCCTCAGGATTCCAGGTTTTCCTTGACCGATCACCACTCTGTTATTCACGTTTCTATAGATTTGAACTTTTGTCGAATTGGATGGCAATGGCTCACAAAAAGAATATCTTTTCCTAGTGAATTTTGATGTGCACTCAGTAGCACAAACTCACTATATCGATAGATTCGTCCAATTGCAGAAAAATGTTGGCCAAATTTCCATGCAAAATACACTTAGCAACTCAAAATACAGGTTTTAAAACAGATTACTCTGTTATCGTGTGTGATTATCTATTCTCTAAACCAAAAATGATCGGTCTCATAACGCATTTTCCTACAAATAGTACCGTCCGAAAGACTGTATACTCATATATCTCTAGGAAAAGTTAAACACAAAAATTGTATTTGCTTTTTTTTTTTTTAAAAAAAAAACAAGATTTTTAGTTTACTTCAAAATCCGGTTTTATATTAAAATCAAACACAAGTGTTTCGTTCAGAGCCCGAATGTCGGTACTCTATCAGACGTAGTTTCTTTTGGCAGCACAGCAATGTGGGGATATTTCTATGACATTCACCAAACCTAATTACATTCATACATCTTTACGTGTATGTAAAGACGTAAATAAACGAAGTCTCCTTCAGATCATACTAGCAAATTATATCAGATACGAAAATGGTAAATATTATGTTACCACACATCAGATGCGTATAGTATAACAACTTGAGTTGAAGCAAGGAAGTGTATACAATAATGATGGACAGATCGACCAACTTCCGCAAAGAATGCCCAAACAACTTGATTTCTAAACACCGACATTTATTTGCTGAGGTTTGTATTCCATATGAAAAGATACGAAGCGTATCGTTAACGAACACATAGAAGATAAAGACCATAAACATATTAGACTGAACTCGTAAGTCTTCTGAATTCGACAAGAACTCGACCGTCCATACCTCCACTTCACACTATGCATACCGACTGGTTTGTTTACCGATTAAGACACAAGAAAACAAGATAGCATCCTGATCTGACAATGCTTGATCGTGCAAGAACACGACAATAAAGACGAACAACATTTTAATTACCCGCGATAAAAACAAACAAAACACGAAAATACTAAATTACAATGTTGCAAAATCGGAACGATTAATAATACAAGTTCGACTTAATTTTGCCTTACGGCACACACTTTACTTATATCTAGCTTAGTCTTCAGTGGCGATGGTATTTAATCATTACATTGCACGAAGCACTGGTCGGGCTCACATCAGACCATCCTCAGGTGAAAAAACCTTTTATTTAAATATGACAACCTTTGTCTGTCATCCGAGCGAAAAAAGAAAAAGGGATTTAAATTAAAAGTTTACACGGCAAAGACCAAATTCTTACCCTCAACTTGGTACCACTTCCTCGCTGCCACCGAATTGTCTAACAAAATGGCGAATACAAACACAAGTTTTGCCAACCAATGCATTGGCTTGCTTAGGTGAAGAAAAAAGTAGGGAAAATACTGTGGGAATAGATGAATCCGTCCGCAAAGATGGCCTTTTTCAGTGCTCCTGGCAGGTGAAAACAAAAATGGCGGTCCTAAGCGGAAACAAGGTAGGTGCAATGTTGTAATTGTAATTTATTATCATCCGTGTGGTACATTGTGATGAAATCATCATTAGTACATTGGATTCGTCAAGAATTCGTCATACAAATCTCTCTCTTTCTCTTTCTTTTTTTTTTTTTTTTTTTTTTTTTACTGGCAGATTTTTAGGTGTAGGTGTTTGGCAGTCCTGGTTTGGTAGGGGTGATACTCAGAGTTTGTCTTAAACATATCTTTAGATTCATGAATGTAATTTACAGTTTCTAATCACGAAGAACGGAAGTTCTTCGTGTGACGCTAAGCAACAAGTCTGTTAGCGGCACTCACATATATACAGCTAATTTCGGATCTAGCGAACTATAAGCCCGATTTTGATGCTTGAAGTTGCATTTGAAAGCCCTTTGCCATACTAAGACACAGAAAAAAAAAGGATCGGTAGGACCTCCCTGGGACCCCCTAGGGCGGTTTGAAAAAAAAATATCAGCATTCCACATTTCTGGTGATAGCACTTACTACATACCATATAGGCGGTCAAAACTTGCGGAATCGCAATTTACGCTTCAACACCTTTCAAACGGTGTTTCACACGTCAAAATCGGTGAAGGGGTTCAAGAGTTATGCTCTTTTTAGCGCAATCACAGAATTTTCACAAATGATAGAAAAGGGCCTCCGTCATTCTGTCTGTCTTTTTGGTTTAGCGCAAAGTGGTTGGTACCGGGGGTTTTGGTGGTCAATTGCGGGCTCCAACAAGTGGGGGTAAATCGAAGCTTATTTTGTTGATAGGAGTTACAGTTTTTGAGATACGGCCCAAAATCGTTTTTTTTTTTTTTTAATAGGCAGCCTTACAAAATAAGTGATATCAGAATAAAATAACCCTTCGGGATAAAGAGAAGAGTGACGCAAGAATTCTACTCACAAAAGAAGTGATATCCATTTTGCGAGTTACTTTCTTTGTGTTACTATGGCCGAAGGATACTAAATCTCCTAATTTTATTACAAAGGAAACACTTCCGTCATTGTGACACAAAGAAAGTAACTCGCAAAATGGATATCACTTCTTTAGTGAGTAGAATTCTTGCGTCAATCTTGTCTTTATCCCGAAGGGGTTTTTATTCTGATATATAGATACAGGACACTGGTAAAATGTGAAGCGCGCTAAACAGAGGTTTGCAGGATGTATTGAATCGTGATGAACAAATAATTCTGGTTATCTTCTTCTTGCCAGTGTATTGCGAAAAGGAATGTTTTCAGATACTAAAACAGAGGGACTTAGTTGACACGCAACTGTATATTTGATTACATTAATTTGGAGGATAAATGCACGATTTAAAGAAAATTGTGCATTTTGGTATACCAACATACAATTTGGTACGAAAGTTGTTTGCATTCATTTCGACATTAAGATACAGAAAAAAATAAAAAAGGCGACCAATTTTCAACATGGCCGACAGTAAATTCAGGAAATTTTGTGAACGACCCGAAATCTAGTAAACAAGCTCTTTGTACTCTTTGTCTTTCAAACTCTGTGTATTTATTTCTGTGTAGAAAAGTTTCTCACCAAATGATTGGCAAACTTATTGGGTAAACATAGGAGCACACAGTACAAAACTCCATTGAAGTCAAAGAACGGGTTATTTCATTTGTTAACGAAGACAAATTAAAAATGGCCTCCATCGATATCGTAGATATGTTCCCATCCATACCTACAGACTTCACAATATCGTGCACAGAAACTTTTCTACGAAGAAATAAATACACAGCATTTGAGATATACCAGGTGTATAAGCTTAAATCCGCTGTTTTGTAGTCAGCAAAACACATGGTGTGTTCATAGAAAGCACAAAGCAAGATATTCAAAGTACTTTTCCTCGCTAGCTGCACATTTTGCCCACCTCTCGAGCAATTTGTGGATACCACGCCAAAAAATGTCCTACTCTTTCGAGGCAAACCACTCATCAAGCCATTTTCGGACGTCTGCATACGAATCGAAGTGCTGCTCAGCGAGGGCGTGGCCCATCGACGCAAACAGATGGTAGTCTGTAGGAGCCAGATCCGGTGAATAGGCGGGGTGGGGTAGCACCTCCCACTTAAGTGTCTCCAAGTAGTTTTGGACCACTTTTGACGTGTGCAATGGGATGTTGTCGTGGAGGAATATCAGCTTGTCATGTCTTTGTTGATACTCCGGCCTTTTTTCACACACAGCACGATGCACGTTGATCAGTTGTTGGTGCTAGCGGTGGGCACTGACAGTTTGACCCGGTTGCAACAGCTCAAAGAAGACGATACCCTGTTGATCCCACCGAACACACAGCATCGTCTTCCGTCCGAAGCGATTTGGTCCGAGGAAGATGTTGATGGTTGGCCGGGATCAACCCACGATTTCTGGCGTTTCGGATTCGCGAAATATATCCACTTTTCATCGCCCGTCACATTCCGATGCAGGAACGACTTTCTTCTTTGTCTGGCGAGCAACATTTCGCATGTGTGTTGGCGTCTCTCCAGCTGCCGATCGGTCAATTCATGCGGCACCTATTTTCCAATCTTCTGAACCTTTCCCATGGCACGTACACGCATGGAAATGGCTGCTTGAGCAAGCATTGGTTGCGATTGGGTATCGTCCTCGTCCAACAGCGCCTGCAATTGATGGTCCTCAAACTTCCTGGGCCGATTTTCACGCTTGTCAGTCAGGTCAAAATTGCCGTCTTTGAACCGACGAAACCTATCTCAAGCATTCGATGCGCGTCGGCAGCCGATTTCTTCAAATGGAAGCAGAAAAGCAGAGCTTCCCGCATATGCTCTTTTTCTGGCACAAAACTATCCATGCTTACCAACGGCACATTGTGTGTTGTTGCCTGCACTTGCTGATTATGTGCACTGATTCGTGTTGCCAGAGGTCCAACTCATCCACACAATAGGTCTGGCGTGCCCATGGTAGCTTCATACGCTCACGAACGCCATCTATGGGCAAACAGCGGATTTAAGCTTATACACCTGGTAAGAAATTATGCCATTACTAAGTTTTTGCCTTCATAATGATGTGTTCCAATTTGAAGACCAGTTTTATAAACAAAACAGTGGCTTAGCTATGGGAAGTTGCTTGACTATCAGATATAGTCAAGAATCGCTTTGGATGTGAAATAATCCGTAGTTAAAACCAATCAGATATTACCGTATAAAAGTCTCTTCAGATTCTATAAAGAGCTCACAGAACAATAATTACCAGAATCTACGACTGCAGCGGCACAGGCCCTGCTTGAATTGATGGAACGGGTCTTTTGTTAAATCTTACATTTCTATAAACAAATACAGTAGAACCTCTGTTATCCGAAAAAAAGGGGGCTGTGTAACCTCTGTTAACCGAAATACTTTTACGTACTGTTTTTTTTATATATATATATAAAAATCTATCTGTTTCTGTTTTTCCTTTTCACACCTGTTTCTTGCCGAAATATCTCGCCAACGCTTCATTAGCAAAACGTCAGCAGGCAAAACTCTGATCTTTTTTGCCGTTTCGGTTAACAGAGCAACTTTTACTATAACTCACAACTTATTATTGGAATTAGTACATCGTGTTGAATGTGTTAATCTCTTCTACCACCATTTTACGATAATACATTACGTATATCTACTTCTGAATTGATATAAAATGAAAATTAAATTAAAACTGTGTTATTTCTAAAAAAGAAAAAAAAACAAAAACAATACGGTCCATTGTCAATACCAAAATAACTAGTCCCATGAGGTCTTAAAATCACTATAACTACTCTGCTAATAAGGTACATGAACACACAAACGGATCAGGAAAAAAAAGTTGTTCTTGTGGCATAAATACGGCTTTATTTGAAGTTGGTGTTCTAAACTTTGTTTGATACTGGAATGTTCGCAGTCTTTTTTGAATTTTATTTTTACGGCCTTTGCGCAACTTTGGCTCAGGCAGAATGGGTGAATTGGTGGAATGAAGAAAGTGGGAGAACTCCGACAAAACCCAGGCACACTGTGTTTGTCCACCGCATAATACAAGCCACGATCGAACAGAGAACCCAACGTAGCAGAGTTAAGCGCATTAGCACTGCGCCCCTCTCGCATACTTCTTCAACTCCTTTCTGCTAGTTCGTGATGTACGTAAACCACCGTTAGTATGATTTCCATAAACAAATATTGAAATGCAAGCCCTGCTCTTTATACATATATATATATAAAAAAAGGTGCAAATTTAAAACCGATGACTCGTGCTGCAAGAGTGGTTATTAAGGCACGTCTTATCATATGCCTGCTGTAGCTAAATAAAAATTTAAACACCCCACTCAGACAAACATACTTAGTATTCCCTGACTTTTCCAGCTTTTTGAAGTTTTCTCTTGTATGCTGAATTCCCTGAAGTTTCCACGTCATTGGAAACCCTGTATTTTGAAGCTGAAAGATGAGTTTAAATCGGTTTAGAAGCTCACAACAGCGATGAAGGGGGGGGGGGGGGGGGGGGGGGGGGCGAGTCCAAAAATAAGTAGTTGGATAACATTTCTCGGATTCATTTGATTCTAAGACAGCAAAAATTTAAAACTTATCCACTTTCTGGGGCTAGGTATTACTTAATATCGGCAAGGCCAAAGATATAATAAACTAAAGACAATTCTGTTGTGACAAGGGACAGCAGGTTAAGCTGAAAATCCACATTTTACAAGAGAAGCGAAGGAAACTTCACATTCTTATGGAAAATGCGTACGAGAAACAATTTCGAGCTTCTGTACCTCCCTTCGTTATAACTGGATTTCTCTTTCTCTCTCCCTCACACACACATAAACAAACCTTTCCTTAATACCAAACGAAGCAAATCTTCTGGTACATAAAGCACAACTTAAAGCAAATTTAGACTTAGAACGATTTTTCGTATCCCCACAGAATTATGGGTACCATACTACTCGTGGTTCCACATTTTATTTATGGCCTTTAGGCATCTCTGGCTCGACCATCTAGGCATTCGCCTGGTGAAAGTGAAACCTTGGAAAACCTCAGTCAGGATGATCGGCAACGGCATGCCTACTCATTGATCATCCGAAGTCCGCGATATTACAGCCTTTACCATAGGGGCTGAGTACTAGTAAATTAGAAGTATTAAGTAGTATGATGAGGTATGTGCCAAAAGCCTGTAATCTAGGTTAAATGAAGGCGACATATTACAGGGAAGCGTCATTTAATTGATGAGCGACGTCACATAGTGACTTCGCACTTGCACATTTACTGAATTGTTATTTATGGCCTTTAGGCGTCTTAGGTTCTGGTCGGGATAAGGATGTGGGAAGGTGTCGCCCAGCGAATAAGTTGAAGATACCATCCCAACATTTGCCTGGTGTCACTGAGGAAAATACCCTAGAAAAACCTATCAGGATGGTCGGTCGCTGGGATTGAACCCACGACCTCAATAATGCTACGCCAACGCTCTACCACAGAGCCACGGCGACTAGGTAACTGAATTTAAAAACACGCATTTTCCGAAACCAGTATTAATAGTAGTAGTAGGTCTCGTCCTTTTGAACATAATTCCTTCATTAGGGTGTTAATCACTACCAAGGTATCCAGCGAGCAACAAGAATAAGTAATCCTGACTTTCTCCGGTTTTCCAAACTGAAACTCCATTTTTCCGTCGACACGACTACTGAAAGAAAACGATAGAAAATTAAGCTAAATTTTTAACTTTAACACACAAAAGCAAGATCAACGTACGAAACAGTCCAGGGAAGGTTTTAAATAAGAGGAGACCGATGTAGTAGCTTGAATTACGTGACTTTTACCTGACCCACTAAATTTCCTCAAATGTTCAGGTTTTTCAGATCGCTAGACAACATGACTATTCAAGCATTGAAGAAAATAATACAAAAAAAATGGTCTGCATTCTTTGTATACTAGATAGAATCGAGCCCCTGTCCCCAGAGTCATCTTTACACTATAAAGTTCGGTTAAGCTACCTGGCTTACAGTTATTGATTTAAATTTGAACTTACCTTTCCCAGGGCAATGGCGATAGCAGCCAAGCCTATCAAACCACCTTTCCTGGCGTGAGCATTCTGAGAGGTGGCGAAATCCTGACCCAACACTTTTAATAACCTCTTGATTTCAGCTGTCTTATTAGCTGCTGCAAATTCTTTCACCATCCTAAGGAAAAAAAAGAACAATATTAGTATTTCATATTTCGAAATCTTAATAGCCTACACACAGACATTATTAAATGAACAGGTAGTCTAAAAACTTGGTTATGTACACCAAAGTTGTGCACGAAAATGTGAAGCGAAGTGTGTTCAGACATTGTTTTCGTATTTATGCATGTACCGAAACCGTCTTCATATTGCAAGTGATTGGCGAGTTGCTTTGCATTTGAATTTATTTTAAGGTCTTTAGGCATCTTAGGCTCAGACAGGGATAGGGTGGGGGAGAGGATGTTGGAAGGTAGACAGCCATCTACTATTTTTGTAGGTACCATCCCAGCATTTGTCTGGTTTGGCTTAGGAAACCCCCTGGAAAAACCTGTTAGAATTGTCGGATGCTGGGATCGAACCCACGACCTCCCGAAGACTACGCCAGCTTGGTATGTGACTGTTAGTTGAAATAGTGACCTGGTGGGAGGGTTTAGGGAATTGTTTTAAAAAAAGCGCGAGAAAAGTACAAGGAAAATGTGATTTTCAGTTTTTCTCCACGGCTTACGCCCGTCACGAACATTTGCTGAGGACTGATGAAAAAACAAAAAGGGCAGACATAGGAAGCTTGCAAAATGTGGATACGGAGAAGAATGGAAAAGATCACTTGTGGCAGAAAAAATAAGTAATGAAGACCTGCTGAAGAGATATGGTCGAGAGACGAACAATAATTACCAAGCAGCCGTAGCTCAGTTGGTTTCGTATTCGAGATGTCATGGTTCGATACCAGTGGCTGACCATCCAGACAAGTTTTTCTAGTGTCTTTCCTCAGTCACACCAGACAACTGCCGGAACAATACTTTCAACCGTGGCTAACTCTCCTTTCCTCAACCTTATCCTGGCTTAAGCCACAGATGCCTAAAGGATATAAATAAATTCAAATTTAAATTAACAATAATTGAGATAATGAAGACGAGAAAGGAACTGGACATTACGCTGGGATTGCACACTGACGGATGTAACTGAAGGCATGGTTGAGGGGAAAATAGGGACCACACGGTTTGATACAGGGTGGGTAAAAAATAAATACACACTTTCGTTATGCTAAAATAATGTACATAATGAACGTAAAATCCTAACATGTGTTCAGGAAAATGTTTTTTTTTTCAGCGAAGCTCAAAAACACTTGTTGGCAACACGTCAATTCAAGATGGCGATCACGTACGCAAGGGAGCATCGCGTGCTCACTGTATTGGGGAGAGTGTTCCGAAAAAAGGTTTCCTGGTCGAGGGAATGAGACAAAGCGTTCTACAGTCCATTCGACGGTGATCCATGCAGTTAGGGATATCGTTAAGATTGTCACAAAGAATCCTTCGACAGAACTGTACCTGAGCCCATAAAAATTTCAGCCCTTAAGAAGCTGTCTAAGACGGACAAAGAAAGACTCCAATACTGTCAAAAAGTATACGAACTGACTGACAGAGGTGAAATCGACTTTTCCAAGATGTTTTATTCAGACGAGTGTCACGGACAATCAAATTGGAAATTCACCACAAGACGTAACCCTGTGCAATGCACTGACTCGAGTTCCATAGCCGTAGACCAACAAACCGTGATCCTTGACAACCCACGTTATTGCAAATAACGCTCTGTCTGTATGAACGAAGGTGTCTGGACAGATGCATAAAGGTCGCTGGGAGTGACCAATCCCATTTCCTACCGAAGCATGAGGATGGCCGGATCAGTATCTGGTGCAAACAGCATCAATCCGCATCACCTGCGTGCACCGTTTAAGTTCAACATTTGGTGCTATAGCCTCCAGAGCGTTCTCCTGGCATGTGGTCTTGAAAGGTGATGATACAGACTTTTTAGCTAACCAGGTGCACCCACATCTCCAGGAGGTGTTCCCCGACCACTGTGTAATGCCTTCTCAAAAAATGTAATGTACTATATCATCGGGCTCAGATCATTACGAAGTGGTAGCAAGAACGCTACAATGAATTCCTGATACCAGTACTGTCTTAACCCTGAAACTCACTGGACTGTGATCCCATTGCTTGGGATATTACGGAACGGTCTGTGAGATCTCCCACATCTTCCAAAACATGTGCACCAACTGCCGCTGTCGATGCAGCAGGGATGGGGAAAATGAACATGGACGATGCCAGTCGTCTCCACGCCGTTACCATCCGAAAAGGTGCACCAAACCTTTGAGGTAGGTGTTCTTACCAAAGGATCGTCCAATGCATGAGTATCTATGTGATGGAGAATACGGATATGCCGAAAATTGACATGTAATGCGACTTTAATACAAGTCAAAATTTCGTCAATTTCATATATGCAGGGCAACTGACACTGACTATACCGGTAAGTATTATGAACTTATGGACCATCTACGTTAGAATATATGGATCAGACTTTTAAAAAAAAATAAGAAAACGGGACTGCCAACCTATTCATTCCATTCCCTTCACTCTTTTATACCTTTACAATTTCTTCAAAGATATAAAAAACTGTGAACAGTCAGTGTTAAAAATATTATTGAAACAACGGGACACAAGCTGTAAAGAAAAGTAGGTGCAGTAGCCTATGCATTAGCTTTCTTTATGGGACACAAACCTTCGAAGAACCATAAAAACTATGGAACCAAGAACCGGCGATTCGAATCTGAACGTTACTTGTAGCAGATTACATTCAACACTACCTGGAACAGTGAATCATAACTGAGAACAGTGTATTCGTTAATTTGTATTTGTTCACGTCTGGCAACTAAAAGTGGAACACTTCCATTATACTCACTTCAGTTCATTTGAACGAATCCCATTTCTTTATTTCAATTTCGGTGATTTAGAATCGTTCAGTCTAGTAAGAATCGATGTAGTAAACAATGGTTTCGTTGAAATACATTTTTAGTATTTAAATTATTTCAGTTCGCGAATTTCATTGTTGAGTTTACATTATGAATAAATTAATTTCGGCATTACTATAGTTGTGACGCACCACGTTAAAAAGGCTAAAAAATAATAATTTAAACGAACAAAAAACACTTCACACACACGTTCATGGGTTTCCCTACATTACTACATGATCTTACAGTCCTAACCATACAAACGTGGAGGTTAGGTAAGGTTAGGTGCGGTCATGTATATTTTCATATTACGCTACATTTCTAAACACACGAACGTGGAGGTTAGGTAAAGTTAAGTGCGGTCATGTATCTCATTACTGTCCATACGAACGTGGAGGTTAGGTAAGGTTAGGTGTGGTCTTGTATATTAAAAAAAAATTCACTTACCTTTAGTACACTGGTGTGTGTACTCTACCATTGGACTCCACTGAAGTTATTCACTTCAAATGTTACCAACAACAATATTTACCTACATAATACTCTCAAACAACACACAATTCTCTCTATTCCTCCTGTAAATTACTAAAAAGTGGTGCGTCACTACTATAGTTAACCCTTAATTTCTTTTCAACAAAAGTATATAGCAGCTCCCTAAATGTATCATATGAAGTAAAATGAGTATTTTTTAACTGTTAAAAAAAAAAGTATATGAAAATTGGTTACTAAAACCTCAACGATATCCTTTACTTAGGTTTATCACTCCTGGTGTTAATATAAGATTCACATATACCAGTAATTAAATAGGAAGTGATCGGGCCAGGATACTAGAAGTTTTCCAAAATATGCTGCTAGCTTATAAAATTTGTACACTACTACTCGTTCTCTTCGAATTTTTGAAAAATGCATCAATTGTATTAATTTGGAAAACAATGCAATAAATACATTTTTTAGTGAAAATAAAGTTCAAACATGACAGTATAAGCTTTCAAAACACAAAGTGGGCGTTGCTAATATTACTCTCAAGACTTAAAATTCTTTCTTCAAAGACAAACCACGAATAACCTAAACTTTAACAAAAGAAAATATGTGTATATATGCTAAACAAATAAATTATAAGAAATATGCAATTAAATTATCCTTGATCTGAAATTTCAATTAAGTACAAGTGAAGAATACATACTTCTCTATTTCGACAGCAGCTGCTTTCCTTTTATCATATAACTTGTCATTTAAAGCTCTCACACAAGCTGTACTTAGTGGAGCATAATCTCTTTCAGACATCATTACAAATAATAATTATGCTCTTTAATGCCTTAGTTTCAAGACAATTTCAAAATCCCGTCACACACCTCCCCACATCACGACAGAATCCACACAACCTCACTCATGGATTCAAAATATTTACTACTTTCAGTGATAGAAATAATGCATATTTGGGGAATAAAACAATTCCCAAGTTATATTTATTTGGACTGCTGAATTTATTACTATGTGCTGTATGATAGTAAGCCGATAATTAAAAGAACCTTGGACAACGGAAGTAGGAACATTAGCGCGATTATTTAGTAAACATGGCGAACGAACATACTGTCGCAAGAAATCCGGAGGAAAGACCGAAAATGTGATGAAAAGTGGTGTGGGAAGTGAATGTGATGAAGTGTATATTGTTTAATTAGCACTGTAAAATACATTCGAAGATAAATGACCAGTGTAGAGAACCGAGGAAATTCAATATGAGAAAAGAATCTCGACATGTTGCTGAAGAAAATTAGTCCAGAAATGGGCTAGGCCTTGACTTTTGAAGATATTACGGATATACGGTATTAAAATTGGTAAAACATTATAATTATTCAAGTTGTTTATTGAGAAAGACAAAAGGCGTCGATAATAATACACATTTTCACTTCAATACTATGTAGTTAAATTGTGTACATTAGATAGCCATGTCGAAGGTACGACACGTGAATTTATTGCAGGTATATTAATACCGGGGATTTGGGTATTCCTTGAGTGTTTGCGAGGATATCTGATAAGTTCGTAATGAAATCTGATACACGTGAAAAGCTTTCGTGGGTGATATAGTCCGAGCTGACCTGGTTTTGCTTAAGATTTTATAGCCCATGCTTCGCGTAGTATGGGTATTTCATTCATTTTTGATTAGAAACTAGGCATTGCAGATATAATCATTAGGCATTAGCAGACGTAACGTTTGCTATCAGTCTTTTGTGACGACCAATTTCTTGCAATATGTAGTGCAATTTCCGTAGTAAATATGTTAGGTTCCACTTACACATATTACTGGAAATTTTGAACATGGAACTAGAAAGTTGAAGGGTAAAAATTATAACGATAATAGATATGGAGGTCCGTAATGGCCCGTGCACTGTTGTAAGAACAAGGTTTGGACACTATGTAGCAAGTGTGTAATGACTGTGACCCTAAATTCACTTAGAAAAATGTATATGAGTGATTTTCTACATTAGCTACTTCTGTTATATGGCGTTGAATATAATTCAAATGTTATTTTTATAATTTCGGGTCCGTAGGATACATAATGTGATATAAATTCAAGACGTTGAAGAGTGCAAGGACAATGTAGAAGGGCATGTGTGCCCTTGCACTCACATCACCCTTAGATTTTACATCATATTCTGTAATCTACGCACCCGAAATAATTTAACTTAAAATACCGGGTATCGCATAATCAACTATTGTGACATATTCTGTATATACGCTTTGTACCACTCATTCCGTTGCAAATAACACACAGGCACTTATAAACACCTAGCGACAACCTGCAATGACTAAAGCGTTGTGGAAACTGAAAAGTTAAGTGTTACGGTAGTATTCTTTTGTTAAATACTCACTCGAGTTGATCAGCATACAGAAATGGTGGCATGCGGAAGAATACAAATTGCCCCACTTCGTGTTCAGAATGACATATCGCGGATATAGTATCGAGAACGTAGGGGGGTTAGTTAAAGTGATTTTTTTTTTTTCATTACATACGATGGACATGACGTTTAACACTCATTCCATGTGTCTGCCCTCATGCAGAAAGAGTGCTACGTAATTCTGTTTCACTTATATTTCCATGATCCAAAACTGTTTTATGTACTGTGTCAACACTTCCACACAGATTGGAAACATTAGATTTTTCCTGTAATTTTTACATGTTTTTGGCTACCACGAACTGCACCATACAGTTCAACGTCGTATAATAGTAGTTGCAAATAAAAGAACTGAATAAGTGGTTATGGTTGGTGTTAGCCTGTTACAAGTATGTGCAGGGATGTAGGTGACTGGCCTGCCTTATGAATAGCATTAAAAAATGCTTGTAATGATATTTTGAATGATGCAGCGTACCAAATCGAATCAAACTTGCAGTGGTAAGGTAGGGGGTCAGTCATTTATTTTCTTAAGTGTGTGGGATGATGACTGTTGGTAAGGATTTCGAGGCACAAATGCAGAAAGTAGTATTCAAGGTCGTACTGTAGGGGGTTTCGTGGTTTCACATATTGAAACAGAATAATCTCAAGATGGCTGGAGTGGAGGCCGCGGTGGCTCAGCGGTAGAGCGGTCAGTTATGGTTGTTGGTTCAAATCCTGCTCATGCAATGTGGGGTTTGTGGTGGACAAACACCGTATTCGTAAGTTTTGTCGGGGTTCTCCCACTTTCTTCATTTCACTAATTCACCTATCATCACTCCATGCAGCCTAAGCGAAAGTTTCTTAACACGTTGATTGCCATGTGCACAAAAATTGGATCACAAGACATCTTTTATAGGAGACAATGTTCATAACCGTTACGCTCAGAGCCATGAGCATCAAATTGGGTCACCGAACGAGTGTCTCAGGAGGCCATGTACATAAAATATATACACAGACTCATTGCTTCAACAATAGGCTTTAGCTCTTTTGTTGCACTCCAATCTCTTGCTCTGTAGAATGTCACTAAGTGATTAGGTTGACAACACTATGTTTAGAAATCATAAAAGTCGGCCGTATTTAAATTTTGGTTATGGCTTTTAGGCATCTAAGGCTCAGACCAAGACCACGGCTGTAAGATGCGTTCATATGTTTGTTACACGCACTGAAAACTTTTATGGCATTTTAGGTGTCCCTGAAGGAGATTCATTAAGGAAAATCTCGTGCCCAGGCATAAGAATTTTCGGAAATATACCCTGGCCCTTAACGTGACTCCTTATGAAAAGGATCCTGGCTTGGTACCAAAATTCTCAAGAATGGCCCTGGCAGTCAACGTTTTAAAGGCCTTAAAAATTAAACTAAGATATGGCTGGAAGAATGACGAGCTTGCATAAAGTTGTCAGATATACAACCCATAATGTTTAAACTCCCATTGACTTAACGTACAAAAGCATTTCGGATATAGTTAAGTAAATGCACTCAAAAGGATGCAAAATCACCTTTATACGCTATCTACAAGCGAAGAAACTGATTTAGCAGGACTTCTATGTCAGAAATATATAACCATGCTTGCTTACTCTACGTATGGCTTAAGGAATTTGCAAGTTCATCGCCGCAGTAACAAACATTCGCCATCGGGATTTATCCTGGGCAAGATCAAGCCAATTTTCATCACAAACACCTACTTCTCGAAGATCCTTTCTAATATTGTCCTCCCAACGTCGTCTAGGTCTTCCAAACGGTCTCTTTCCCCCCAGCTTTCCAACCAAGATAATCTTCGTTTGTCTCCCATCTGAGCTACGTGGCCTGCCCATCTTAGTCGTCGTAGTTTCATTATTCTTACAACATCGGGTGAGTCGAACAGTCCGTGGAGTTCTTCATTATGCAGTCTCCTCCATTCTCCAGTCATCTCGTCCCGTTTCGGTCCATATATATTTCTCAAAACCTTATTTTCAAACACACGTAAGTTATGTTCATCTGCTAGGATCGTACTCCAACTTTCGCAACCGTAAAGTATTATCGGCAGAATAACCGTTTTGTATATTTTCAATTTCCTTGATATTAATCGCGAGGTTAGGAGTCTCTGGACTGAATAGAAACATGCGCTGCCCGATACTAAACGACTTTTTATTTCTTACGTTACTTCCTTTTTGCTTGTGACGTATGCTCCCAAGTAAATTTGTTTACTTTCTCTATGCTCTCATTCTTAATTGTTATTTCCGTGTTTCGACTTATCATGTATTTTGTTTTATCTATGTTTACCTATAGACCTATCTCATTGCACACTTCTACGAAGACATCGGAGTTACTTTGTAGTGCATCTATATCATCCACGTATGCGAACAGTTAATTCAATCCATTCAACGTTAGTCTCTTTTTATCCTCTTTTATTATTTAAATCGCTTATTCTAACGCAAAGTTAAACAGTAGTGGTGACAAGGCATTGCCTTGTTTCAATCCGTTGCGAATCTTGAAACTATCTGACATATTATTACCTATTCGTACTCTGCTTATGGGGTCGCTGACACATATCTTCACTAGTAGAACCATGTTTTTCGGTATTCCAAATCGTATCAGGATACTGTTTAACTTTTCCCTTTTGATAGAATCATATGCTTTCTTAAAATCAATGAATAGCTGGTGAACCGTCCCATTGTATTCCCATTTCCTCTAAAATTTGTCTCAAGGCAAAAATCTGGTCCAACGTGGATCTATTTCTTCTAAATCCACATTGGTGATCTCCAATTATTTCATCTACGTATACACTTAGACGTGTTAACAGAATATTACTTAATACCTTGTAACAGGTTGGAAGTAACGAGATTCCGCGGTAATTATTACAGTCCGACTTATCGCTTTTTTTTGTAAATCGGAACAATTATTGATGTTTTCCATTCCTTTGGGAGCTCCTCCTTTCTCCATATAGCACTTATCAATTTATGTAGTTCCTTGAATTAATTCGGCTGGAATATTGTCTATTCCTGGTGATTTGAAATTTTTCAATTTCTTAACCAACATTTCGATCTCGACCTCGCTAGTTTCGGGAATCCACGGTTCTGCGGTATGGATTTCAACTTCCTCTGTTTGTTCCCCGTTGTGTACATTACGAAGTTTGTCGAAATAACATTTCCACACATCGATAATTTTAGTCGGATCCGCCTGAAGATCTCCACGTTCATTTCTAATGATTCCTAGCCTCTGCTGTTAACCTTTTCTTAACGAGTTTACCCCTTTGTATAGATCTCGTATGTTATTTGTCTTCCCGTTTTCCTCTATCTCCTGAATCTTCTGCGTCAGATATTCTCGCTTTTTGCTTCTGAACCTGAGTGTGGCGTTTTGATCGTTTGCTTTCTCTGTTCGCGATGCATAACTTTTCCCTCACTTTTGTGATCACTAACTGATGGTCGATGTAACCTTCCGCTCCTCTGTAAGACCCAACATCTATTATGTTGAGGTGTCTTCGTCTGTCTACTAACACGTGATCGATCTGGTTGAGCGTTTTGCCATCCGGAGATACCCATGTGTATTTGTGTAAGTCTTTGTGCTAGAAGTATGTGCTCTACCAGTAGGTTTTTCAAAATCGCGGAAATTGTCATTCTTTCTCCATTCTTGTTGGTCTTTTCGTGAAGGCTGTATTTGCCTATAGTATAGGTCTATATTTTTCCTCCCTCCCTGCCTTAGCGTTGAAATCGCCCAACACTATTTTCGTATTATATTTCGGTAATCGGTGAAACAATCTTTCTAGCTCCTAGTAAAATGTATCTTCGTCGATTTCATTAGACACTTCGTTCGGAGCATAGACATTTATTTAAATCGTGTTGCACCATCGGGTACGTATCGTAACGTACGATAGTTTTTCGTTGAGGAACTCTATATTCTGAACTTCCGGGAGGATACTGTTCGTAATGAGAAATCCTGTTCCGAAATCGTGAGACCGTGTTCCTCCATAGTAGAAAGTGTACTTGCCCTGTGGGATCCTATCTTGATCCTCCCACCGAACTTCTTGTATCGCTAATACTGTATATACAGCTCGTACTTCTCTGTCACGTGTACCACCACCTGAAGAGCTTCCGTTTTGTATAACGATCTATGTTCTACGTTCCTATTCTAAAATCTTTTTTAATCCTGTTCTTGGAACCCTCTGAAGCAGTCCACGCCCGGAAATCCGAATGAGGGACAGTTTACCTCCGGAATATTTTACCCCAGGATAATCCATGAACCATCTGTTACTATTTCTTGACATGCTTTAGCGGTGTAGAGTTGTCAGCTATACGACATCGCAGTAACGGCAGACATTCTCTGTTCATCTCTTCAGCCTTTCCGATGTCATTTATCTTCAGCTGCAGAGTGGTAATGGTCATGCTGCTTCCCCTCACCATGATATTTTTGTTCAGGGTTATCTTCCCCCAGTCTTTGTAGATTCCTCTACTAACTGCAAGGCTGCAGTACTGGTTTTGGTCCGCCCCGAGCCGGTACCCACCATATTTGGTCGGCATTCCCCTATCCGCCACCTGGGGAGGCGCCTGGTGGGATACCGGTAACTCCTACCCGGAGAAATATATAACCATAGACTAAAAAAATATTATTTAGTCCATGATATAACCAAACGTGAAATCAATACATTACAAAGGTTCATAGTAAAGAACTTGATGGAGTGCGTTTTCTTAAGTATACACAATTTCTCTACCTATATTTATTTTATGGCCAAATTAACAATACTGTGTGCCGCCCCTATTTATCATAATGAAAGGGGTAGAGAAATTACACCATCCTGCTCCTCAGTTCCAGTCTGAAGTCCGTGGCTGTGAACCACAAAAAAAAAAAAAGGGTGTATATAAACTTACAGAAAGACATGTCTCTGAAAGATCTGTGCTCCCTTTTATTGCGATAGGTAGGGATTTATTTTAAGGATAATCTAAAGCAACGATCTCCAACAAAAGATGGCAGCACTATCTCCGTATATGTCTAATGTATTCTTATGGTTTCACGAAATTTCCTTGCTGTTCCTATAAATTCAAACTTAGAGAGAGTTCAAACTTTCAAGGAAGAAAATCCGTAACAAATTCAAGATCATGATCGATGCTGATTTTTTATTTTCGTTTTCCCTCATTGTTGAAATCGCTTCATTGTTGTTGTGAATATCGAAACCTATAACAATGAAGCTCTTTCAACAATGAACAAAAAAGAAAATTAAAAATCGGCATCGACCATGCTCTTGAATTGGTTATGAACTTTCTTCCCTGAAATTTTGAACTCTCTAGGCTTGAATTCGTAGGAACAGCAATGAAATTTCGTGTAACAGTGAAAATACATTAGACATATATGGAGGTAGTGCTGCCATCTTTTGTTGGAGATCGTTGCTTTAGATTAACCTTAACTATATATATTGTTAATATACATACGTTCCATTCGTATGTGTAGTTTGCCCGTTTATAGGTATTTAATAGAGTTCTTGTTAATGTTTTAATGTTATAACAACACTTGGAGAACGTAACTATTTCAACCGCATTGTTTTAGAAGAGATAGATGTTAAGATTGACAGACTAAGACGTGCTGAACAGTTATTATAAGACTTTTTACGGAAGGTGAAATTAGACTATTTATCTCTCATAAATAACGATGGATGGCAATCTGAAAGAATGCTATTTTTAGGGCCCGGATTCTTAACTTATAACCTATTTTATTGCTTACTAACTGACATCACTGTTGTAACTCATATTTTCATTTCAGTCATTTCTTAATTAATTGTGTGAATCCCAGAGGTCTTGAAAACGGCTGAAGTAAGTTAAGAACCTAAAAAGAGACTAAATTGAACATTTCAGAAAAAAAGTTAGTATTAATGTATGAAACTTTTACTGTTAATAGGAAAAACGTGCACGAATGTGCATTTCATCTTTCTTTCAGTCTTCGAGCTGTTTTCTTGTTTTTGTTTGGCCTGAGCCAAAGCTGCCTAAAGGCCTTAAATAAAATTCAATTCTTATTTTTGTTGGGCGTGTGGATGTCTTGCAGACTTTATGGTGATAGCCATGTACCCAAAGCTGGGCGTAGCGAAGTACATTGTCTGCGTAAACAAAATGAAACTGTTCAGTTTAACACATCATAACAATGAATGCACCGTTTAAAACAAATCTAATTGTTGCTGTGGTCTAACAGATTACGGTTTAAGGTATAATGTTAAAAAGGCAGTACAGTTTCTGTTTAGTATAGAGAGGAGGTTATTCGTGAGTGCTCTTCCATGTGTTTGTTTTGTATGGTAGGCTAATCTTTAACTGAATTTTGAGAAAATAGGAACTTTGAATATTGATTTTTAACTTTTTTCTTTTCTTGATGTTCAGTAAATCAGTAAAGCAAAATGTGTTTGCAGTTGAAATTTATTTTAATTCACACATTTGTCAGTTTATTATGGGTATGGAGCCTAAAACGGTGTGCGTAAAATCCTAAATATCCGAGTCTTAGTTATTTTAGTCTGGAGAACCGAAAAAGTGTGTAAGACTTGCAGTCCACTCTCTGGAGTGTTACGCGTAAGGTTCACTTGAGAAAAGACCACTAAGGATTTGTTGGTAGTGCTTCCCTAGTGCTACTCACGCACGTCGGTGAAGCACCAGCCTTTCAATCCCTGCTTCAACGTATTTTTTTTTTTTTAAGTGAGTGGCGTCGAAATCAGCTACCGTTCTCAGCGCTGCTGGAGCGGAGTCGTGGTTGTGTCTAATAGCACTAATTCATTTCAGGTTTTCACCAACGGTAGCGCTTCTTTAAGAGGCGCCACTAAGACCTCGTCTTGACGATGTAATACGTCTCTGTCCATACACTAGGCGGAGACAATAACCGAGCGGCCGTGGTAATGATTGTTGGGTTAGCATTAGGAGATTCTTGGATCGTTCCCAGCGGCCGACCATCCTGACTGATATTTTTCCTCAATCACACTAGGTAAATGCCGGATTGGTACCTACAAAATAGGCCCTGGCCGTCTACCTTCCATAATCCTTTCCCCAACTCTATCTCGGCTTGAGCTTCAGATGCCTAAAGGCCTTAAAATAAATTCAAAATTTAGATTCGCCGGAGATGAGAATCAATCCGTGGCTCATCGGGAAAGGCCACCCTGTCGTGTTATTGCTGTTGAATCTAACGGTGCTTTTGTTTTTTTACTTGAACAGCCGTGAGCATGTGTGCTGTCACTAAACGTCTCGTCCACACCCCAATGTGCTACACTTGACTGCATTTGTGTGTGTATTACAGACGTAATGACCAATCAGAATGTCTATGATGTGACCAATTTGGTACATCAAGTCCCATAGTAAATGGATTATACATTGTTCAGATATACCGACCGATCTGTTCTTCACGTTTCTCGGGATGTTGAACATGAGCCCCGTTGCTGTCAAATCAATTCCTCGATTCGTAACTGACAAATAAAAGAGTAAGTACATAGCTATTCCAAGATCTTAACAAGAAAACAGGCGATTTTCAGCGCTAGCTGGTAGCACGATCTCCATTGTCTTTTAATGTATTTTTTTTGCACTCTATTTGCCCAGTTGTGTTGTTCTTTGGCCACGGTCATCGACGTGGGCAGTACGCATCAGCACTACAGAAGAGGCGCAGCTTTGAAACAGGCGACAACCAAATATTCAACGTGTCTGGGTGTTTTTCAGACCCATTTGGCACCTATACGAGCCATTCATCGTCTTAATTACGGTTCTGGCAAGAGTGGCAAGTCCTTGATTAGTTTAGCCTTCTCCGTGTCGGTATAAGGCTATTAACATAAAATATGTAAGTAACAATGGGATTTATAAATCCAGTCGTCCTAGTCAAATGGTTATGATCAGGGACTTGTGATGGGCGCGGTGTGTGCACGGTCGGCTCTTGTTGCTGGCCGTTCTGCTCAGGTTTTTTTTTTCAGTATCACTGGGCGAATGTCGGGATGGTTCCTCGTAACTTGTTGATAACGGTTTAACCTATTTAATGTGAATTTAATAAACAGGTTGTTGGTAAATTCATTGTTCTGTGATTTCCTTGTTTTATTTTCTTCTTACATATATTTTTTTCCTCTAGAACAGGTTGCATGTGTGGAGGAGGATAAGCCATGTTTAGTGTAGTTGTCTGACGTAGATGGTACGAGGGAGAATAATTCCGTGCGGCTGTCAACGTTTTGTTTCGTTACCTCATCGCATGTATACCATACATCAATGATAGGTAAGGTATATTGATGTTTTGCTAATTCATTTATAAGAGTGTCAACATAAATACTGTCTTACACCACGTATGCTACAAGAAAGATTTCGGGAAGCACTTGAAATGTAGTTTTTGTGCTTTTTTTATGTGAGTACACTAAGTGTTTAAGTCAAAATTGGTACACGGTGTTTCAAAACGATTAATCGAAAATCAAGTCGAGTTCGTTGCTGCTTTGATCAAAGCATTTCTTGAATTAGCAAACTCCAAGTGAAAGAAGGGATCGGTTTTTTTTTTCCTCTGAAGGTTGGCAGTAGATGTTTCCACTGACGGAGAGTGTTGCTTTGACCTCAACAAAAATCTTTGTCTCTCGCCGTTGGATCGGTCGCAGCAGGCCACATACGTTGGTGCTCTACAGGGTATCACCTGAGCTAACGCCTCGGAGAGATACATGAAGGTTGCTATTTACGTGCAACGGTTACCAACAGGCAGGGATCCCAATAATCCAGGAAAATTGGATTTTTTTTAAACAGTGTTTTCAATCCTAGAAAATTCCTGGATATTGTATTGGTCCTTAGTGTACATTCGGACGAGCTTTTCAGTGGTTCTATTGAGTCGTGGGGACGAGAAATGCATGGGTTTAAATTGCGAGCTTTCACACAAACCACTAAGTGGAGCCACTGTGGCAGGCAGCCGCAGATTTGCGGGACCCGTGGCTGGCACGAATGGCTTCCAAACCTTTTACATAGACCACTAGTAAGGCTGGGTGGTGTAATATTGCAGGATGCAGAGAAGAACAAGCAGAAGTCTTTCCTTATTAGAATTCATGTCTGAAACTGCAGAAGCAGCCAACCTTTTCACACGAGCCACTGAGGGTCTTTTTCCGGCAACATCGTGGATCCTCTGAGTGACGCATCTGAGTGTACACTTAATTTTTTGGAATTGGTTCGAGATTTTTTAAATTGAAACGTTTTTAACTGTAAAATGTCTTCCTTTTAAGAAGTAGAGGAAAGACAGCCTGAATAAGATAAAAGAACTGTGACAAGATTTAGTGAAATAAGTAATGTAAAAAGAAAGATGATGCTTCATCACGCAAGTATTGCTTTAGAATCAGAAACAAATGAGTTAGGGGGAACTAACAGAAAAGCAATTGAATTCCAGATTTCGTACAAAGTCGAATGTTCTTCGAAAATGTGAGAAACAAAATGGGAATTATCGCTACCTTTGGACGAGGGAGTTGCTCAATTGCAGAAGGAAGTAAATCTGGTGTAAATGCTAATAAAATTGGTCCCTGTATATTGTTTCTAGTCATTAGTTTGATTTTAGCTGCTTTGAGTCACAGACGTTTATTCAGTTAGGAAGAATTTCTGTTATGGGTCTTGCTTTTTTCTCTTCTTCTTATAAGTGGGCCAGTCTGTCGTTTTCTCTCCTAGCAGCGTTATCTGTGTCTGCATGTGATTCTTTGTGGATTGGAAATGTAAAATAAAAAGTAAATGTATTTTTTTCCCTTTGGAAACTATACAAAAAGAACTGTCTGTGGCTGTGAGGTCACTTAGGAAAGGTTCTTTTTGTAACTTGTTTTCATAGTTTTCATAGTCACAAGCTTTAAGAATTTCCAATGATATGTTTAGGTATGTTTTTGGTATATGTGTGGGGGAAAAAGTTAAATAGACCTGGAAAAGCCTTGGACTTTAAATTGCCTAAAATCCTGGGAACTGTAAATGAACTGGAAACCCGCATCGTTATCGCCTTGATGTTCGTGCCACTAAAAGAAGAGTGACGTAACCACTTTGTGGGGAGCGGGTGTCAACCAAGTAATATAAGTTTTAAGTGTCTGTGTGGAATCGTAATTTATCAATAATGATTTGGTCTGTATAAATATCACGTACATACAAGGTGGTACGAGGGCTTTAATTCGGGTCGTATTGTACATAGAGCTTTGAAACAAAAATGTACATAGTATAATGCACATGCAAAATCACATGTTGATGCTTCTGAAAGCAGTGGCTACCAGGGAGGGGAAGGCAACTTCAAAATTTTAAATAGAAACACACACAAGGCATCACAGAACTTGCAGGTTAGGATGTAAATAACATTAGAGATGTGGCATGTACCCTTGGGATTTAGGGTGTACCGGCCATTAGCAGTATTGATAGTGACTGTGGGAGAAGTGATGAAAATGGAGCAGGTCTTACATCTGCGTCTCATGCATGCGTGGGCGCCGGTTTGCTGTGGTGACGAGGAGGGATTCGTACGGATTAAGATGTTTCTAAGATTAGGTGGATGCTGAAAAACTAATCTCGGTTAGGTGGGGAATACTGATCTTGTGTCTGGGTCAGATTGGAGAATGTGGAAATGAGAGTAGGATTTGTTTGACCTTGGTTGAGCGACGATGAGGTTGGGGGTTTGAAGAGGTTGAATGTGTGAGGATGCACGGCAAATCTGTTTGGTTACAACGTTAGATAGGTAGCCACGGTTGACTAGAGTTTCCTGGAGGCGTTGGTTGTAAGTTTCAGTAGCAGAGGTGCTGGTGGAGAATTTAGGCGTTGTCCTCTGAGTGCAAGGGAGAGAGGAATCGCTTTCTTGGTGTAAGGTTGGGAACTTGAATAGTGTAAGTACTGCATATGGTTGGTAGGTTTTATGTGAACGGTCGTATTGAGGGTGTGTTTTCTAAAGTGATGTCCACGTTAAAGAATGTGACTCTTTTGTAAGAGATGGACGAAGTGAACTGGACAACACGGAGTTCAGCTATTCTAGGAATACGTTGAGACTGTTTTCACCACGAGTCCATAACATCATTATATCATCCATGAACGTTAACCAGAGTAGAGGGGTCACGGACACTGAGTTAGTAGGAAATCATGTTTGAGCTTGCCCATAAACAGATTAGCATAAGAAGGTGCCATTCTCGTATCCATGGCTGTGCCTCAGATCTGAAGATAGTGTTTGTCGTCAAAGGCGAAGTTGTTGCATGTGAGAACTAGGTTGCCAGGTTAAGAAGGAAAGCTGTGGTTGGAGTATGAGGTTTGGGTCTCTGGTGGTTAAGGAAGAATTCCAAAGCTGCTAAGCCATGAGCATGAGGAATGTTGGTATGCAGAGATAGTAATCTATGGTACAAAGCAGTATGTCAGAAGGAAGAGGCGGTAATTTACGGATGATTTCTATCAGGTAGTAGGTGTAACGTATGTAGGCAGGGAGCGCTTGAACATGAGGTTGAAGGAAGGAGTCAACAAGAGCGGAAATGCGTTCGGTAGGAGAGTTATAGCTGGCTTCAATGGGTCTTCCTGGGTTACCTGGTTTGCGGATCTTCAGTAATAGGTAAAAGGACGGGGTACGTGGACTGTCCAGGATTAGGTACTTTATGGACATTTCAGATGTACCCTCACGAGGACCATTAGCGGTAATGAAATCGGAAATTTTCTGTTTGTAGGTGTAGGTTAGGTCTGGCGGTGGGTTTGTAGGTAGACTAACATCCAGTCTCTCACAAAAATCCTCTTGTTGACCTCCCATGATTGACATAGTAAAATTTGCACTCCTCCGAGATTTGTCGTGCATCCTCACACATTCAACCTCTTCAAACCCCCAACCCCATTGTCGCTCAACCCACCGACTCTAATCACAATCACCCAGTTCCATCCTAAACTAACCAAGGTCAAACAAATCCTACACTCTAATTTCCACATTTTCCAGTCTGACCCAGACATAAAATCAGCATTTCCCACCAAACCGAGATTAGTTTTTCAACATCCACCTAATCTTAGAAACATCTTGGTCTGTACGAATCCTTCCTCGCCACCACCCTAAACCGTCGCACATACATGCGAGAGACGTAGATGTAGGACCTGCTCCATTTTCATCACTTCTCCCACAGTCACTATCAATAATGCTAATGGCCGGTACACCCTAAATACCAAGGGTACATGCCACACCTCTAATGTTATATACATCTTAACCTGCAAGTTCTGTGATGCCTTTTATACGGATAAACAGGTGGTGCTCTCCATATTCGTATTAATAACCATCGTCACTTCTGTACTATCAACAAACCGGATGCCCCAGTCTCCTTGTACACCGAGTCCCACAGCATCAATTTTGATCCATCTTTCCTGTTTGTCATAATCCACATTTTGCCCCCTACGACCAGCACCTCAACACGCCTTTATTCATGGTTTAAGCGCAAAAAAATATCCTGGACTTAACCTTCAATAACTTTAATCCGTTTTCTCTGCATATTCAACACTTTTCCTTTACAATCCTATCCCGGACTTCCACACTGTACAGTTGCCAATTGTTCCACGCGCCATACAGCAGTCGACTGTCCTTCAAACGATGCGCCGTCCGCTACGTGTCGCTGCTGTCGTCGTAGTCTTTTGTTCTATCCACGTGTGTGCGTCTCTCCTCCTCTACAGCAAGTGTACGGTATTAATACCAAAATATCGAAAGTATTCTTTATATATTAGTGTTCAAGTGTGTGTGTTCGCTTTGGAACAGTAAGCTGTAAAAATCCTTCCTTCTTACCACAAATTTGCCTTTAATTGCCTTCACGGCTTTCCTTTAGAAGTTGTTCAAAATTTCGTATTTATTTCAAGGAAAACTAAATCAACCTCTGTTTCTATTTAAAATTTGGAACCCCCTCGCAGCACTATTCCCAGGACGCCACTGCTTTCAGCATCACCATGTGATTGTACATATGCAATAGGAGTTGAATTTAAAGGTCTATAGAGATTTGAAATTCGATGAATCATTTTGAAACACACTTTGTACAATAAACATGCTACTGAAAATTGAAAATAATTATTAAAAATATTTGAGTTACTGAAGTCTCATGACTTGCACTGAAGTCTCATGACTTATTTCTTTCGTGAAGGCTCGTTTGATTAACTTTATTAGGATTTGTTAAAGTTAATTATATGCTTTGTAGAGACAGAGATTTACTTATAAGAGACCTTTCCCAACTCGGTGCGCTCAATTGCTCTCAAAATATGCATATAAACCAAGTACTGATAGATAAAAAAAACATGGTCATAATGAATTGAGTAGGCTTTTCGCATCGTACGAGATATCTGAGCTCAAATATTTGAATGGACTTATTCCTGTCTTGCGCTACGTTAACTACCTAGTGTGTGAGGTATGCTTCGCCTGCTGCCCGTGCTCCCTACATAATTTCTTCTCCTTTGCTGTTTCTGCAGGTATCTGACGTACATATTAGACTAGAACTAGTTAATTGCTTCTTGGTATTGTGAATGGCCGGTGTGCTGCATACGAGAGCAGTATTCTTTAAACGTACGTTCCCGTTAATAACCACATTGTGTCCGTTCTGTGTTTGTGAAACGTTGGCATTTAACCGAGTTAAACAACTGATCTACATGAAGTCTGTTCGTGTTGTGAATATTTTGAAACAAGAAGTAGTTGGTAATATTATTGAAGACGGAGTTGAAGATGAATCGTTCGCAGGTGAACTGATAGGCCTAATTAACGAAAAATATAAAAGTGATATTTCGGTTGCAGTATGTAATATATTAGATATTGGTAGTGATTCGGAGAATGGTGATATACTAGAAGAGCCTGTGACGGAATCCGAATCCGAACCGACTCCATCCACAAGCGAATTTGAATCATCCAGTCCAGAAAATACTGGACAGAAAAACAATTCACAACTACACGAAAATCCAGGAATATTATAAAATTTTAGAAACAAAAGGGAAGAACAAACATCACATACTGCATAAAAGGTTTCGTTGCGCTCAAAAGATACGTAGAAAAAGTTTTACAATACTTTAAAAGAACTTCACGTTTTGCGCCAAATAAAAACAGAAATGCTACATGCATTCAAGGCGTCCAGTCAACGAGGTCTCTCAGTTCGTGATTACAATCTAAAGAATTGGGTAGTAGTAGCAGGCTTAAAAACGTAATTATAATCCTTTCCGTGCATCCAATAATTGCCTTTTTAGATTTAAAAAAAGGAAAATCATATAACCTCCCTAAAGATTACAAAATTCGTTTATCGTAGAGATATAGAAGAGAAATCCGCGTTCATTGAAAAAGGAAAACGTTTTGTGCGGAATTTTAACGATATTATTACATAAATCCCGTATGGTGACATTTGTGCGTTGAACACTGACCAATCGCGTTTGTACATGAAATGACAGCTGGTAGAACGTTATCACACAATGGCGAAAAATACACACTTTCGATGTTACAGCTATGGACAAAAATTTTGTCGCATGTCTATAACTGACTTAGATACAATCATATGACGCTTTTTTGAGGAAAATCTTGGCTTGATATGTAGCTAAATGAAGAAGAATATAATTCCTCGTCGACAAAAAATTCTAAGTCTAAAAAAATACCCGGTTGTATAATTCTCTCATTTTATCTCTGAGGGTATTTTTGTAACGCAATGGAAACTATTAATCCTAATTTTAAGTTTCGTTAGTAGATGTCACACACGGGAGGAATTTGTAAAATACTTTTTTCCACAGATGTACAATTTGTGATGTCCATCACACATTCGTTCACAGTCCCAAGTTCATATTTCAGTAGCGAGCATACTTGAAACACACTTTCAAAAACCTAAAGGTAAAGTGGACCCCAAAATTACAGAAATCTTCGTACGGGAAACTCCTTTTAATATTGTGGTAGGTGCTAGTATGTCACGTAAGCTCACAATCATATGAAAAGATGGTTGCGCAATGCATTAGCATTAATTCGTTATGACAATTTATTACTTTTGGATTCTTCAGTGTCCAGACAGATGAACATATTTTTGAGGATGAGGAAATAGTATACGGATGTTAGATAACAAGACCATTCGCACAGAAGTCATTTTTTTAAAAAAACAACACGATTTGTGCAACCTCTTGACGTGTACTTTTTTTTTTTTTTTTTTAGATAGTACAAAATTGTTATTCGCAGATTGGAAGAATGTTTCAGGCACAAGACTATATTCATGAACACGACAGAAAAATTACATGGTAGGGTATTTGTATTGAAACCGTATTCCATAGTCACCAGTTTCGTTCACCGGCGCTGCAAGATATGCTTTTATGTGCGTGGCAAAAAGTGTGGATATATCACCAGAACACAAATGAAGGATTTCCGGAATGTCCTCGAGACTATGTTCTCAACGGAATATTGTGTGTGTGGCGTTGACAAGTGCGAAGCAGCAGCCATCGTTAAGTGCGTGTATTGTTGGATGATGTTATGCTGAGACCATTTTGTCTTGAATCCACATGATCGGCAATAAGTAAGGTGAGAAGGAATGTTCTGACATTATATTAAGCAGAACCTTTAATAGTAAGTTGAATAGCGCTTGTTGTTAGTGTACTGTGCTGACGTCACGCACGTCGATTCTTTAGTGATAGCGTTGTGTGCTAGATGTGGCATACGTATATTCGTTCACGATTTGAACCACGATATTTCAACAAGGGGGGAAAAAGTACTAAAATCAATATTACCATGTCTCTTACTGACCATCAATCATTTCAGGAATTATGCAACATGGTGTCTAAAGTACATAGAAACCTCTTTGTCCAGGGTACGGTTTGATTTTCCATCTACGAATTGTGATAGGGTTGTGTCTCCATTCTTAGTATCAAATTGTTCGGAAACCGGCAGGGAGGAGGAGGACACAATTAAACCGGGAGGGAGATGCTGGTCTCCGGCCCCTAGGTTCAGCTTTTGAATTATTTAACTCAAATCCTTGTTATGTATAGTGTGGTACTATGTATTGCTAACTATTATTATTTCCCTGTAGCTCAGGTATTTGATTAAAATGATCGTTTAAGTTGTTTGGTTTTAACATTGTTTTGGAATTTCGTTTTAGAATGTTACAGGTTAGTAGGGTGGTCTTTTGAGTACATTAAGTACTTTGGTCATCGAATTTTTATTAGATTTCTAAACATTCAAACACAGAGTTAATATATGAATAATTATGTCTTGGGGGCCATTTATATTTTGGTTAGTTATGTTCATGTTTCAATGTGTTTGTGTGTACAATCTTTCTGCTATCTGCTGCACTTTGTTGTAGATTTTGGTAATTTTGGATGGGTTTTAATATCATCATTAAATATTCAAAATTGTAACTGGGTTCATGTGAAAGTTCCTACCTTAGTAAGTTGCTACATACATCTTTTTTAGTGGGTTAACAGTATTACTTTATGTTTTAAATGTATTAAATTTTCTTTTATTCTTCTTTTGGAGATTGTTTTGTATTATGTTCTAATTGAAGATTATGTGTTTTAATTGGGATGAATGGCTTTAGTTTAAGAGGTGTATATCTTTAGTAAGGCTATATCTTCATTATTATTGTTTTATTAAGTATTAGTTTTATTTTAGTCAATCCTATATTTTATTAATATTTATTCATTGTTTTTATTTTTAGTATTTACAGTTTATTCTATTCGCATAGTACCCATAGAACATATATTTTTAGGAAATGTATATAGCATGTATGTAAATGTATTTATATGTAACTTTTGCCTATAATAAATGTTTGGTGGTAATTAGACACGTTGGTTGATAGACTCAGTTGTTGTAAAGGTACTGAGTCAACAAGTGCTCCATTAGCCTCCTTGGCGAGTAGTTATGTTACTCATGGAGTATGCCTGCTGATGCTTACAGTGGTAAGTCGTAGTAAGCATCACAATATTCCAAGTCTGGAAACTTGCAGGGGTGGCGGTGGGTTTGCGGGGCTTCGGCCCCTCCAACGTGACCATCAATCAGCCTTATATAAATATTTTCAGAAGATTCGAGCACCCCGAATTGGGGATGGTCCCTTGTCAGAGGAATGAAAGAATGAGGTTTTTAATGTTGATCAGAAGAATAGAAAACTCTGCTGGATAGCAAGGATGGATAACACGGGAGAGAGTAGGCGAAAGACTAGTAATAATGGGGAAAATAAAGAAGGGAAACAGTTCAGGACATGGGATAGAAATTGTATAATGAAAATTGCATTTGAAGATGCGGCTGGCTGAAGCAGAAATCGTTAACAACAAATGTACGACTCAGCCGCCGTGGTCCAATGGTTAACGCCACGAACTCAGTAACTCGGGAAAGTTTCTACGTTCAACAGTACCCTGTATGAGCCCGATCGATTTCGAACGATTGACTTTCTACTGGAGCGCACGCCAACGTTTGATATGTATAAAGAAGTAAAGAGGAAGTACTTCCTTAGAAATAGCCTAAACCAGAGGTTTTCAAAATGTGGTACGCGGAAGTTTGTTAGGTGCTACGTCATAAAGTTTATAAAAAATATTAAACTTAAGATAATTAGTTATTTAATATCGTCTGATTTCAAAAGTGCGTGCCGAATCTGCAGCTAGTATAATAATTATTATTTTTTTATGTGAGTAATATCTGTGATAAATACATATTACTTTCCTCTGAAAGCAGAACTTAACTATTTAACTGAAATAAACTACCTTTTTTTTGTTCATAATTTACCTGTCGTAACTGAGGGAAATAAGAAAACGTAATTCAGGATGGTCAGGACAGATGATCTATCCTTGGACCTCCTAATTACAAGACAAGGTTACTACAAAATATTCTGCTTCATCGGTATAACCATCATTGACAATTCCGTAATATCACGTGGTGGTACGGCGTAAATATGAATTTCTGTTACATGGCACGCCAGTCTAAACGTTCGAAAACTCCTAGCCTAAACTAAGTCGAAATGTTGAAATTAACACAGGAAATTTGTCAGTCGACGTGACCGGGACTCGAGCTCGGATCTTCCGGCTTCTGGTCGGGTATGCTGTCCATTACACTACGATCGCACGGCCAATTCTGTGTGTATATAGAATGCTCCTCATACTAATTCTCTCCCCAGCTTCTAGTTGCTGCTTATGAAGTAAAGGCATTCCTTATGTTTGGAGATTTTAGTTTGAAATTTCTTTACAAACGTGCTGTTTGAAGTAATTATGATATTATTTTTTTTTCTTTTAAGAAACCTTGTGTCAGATGAATATTAACACAGAACAACCGGCAACAGGGAGATCTTGGTAACGACGACTGTCGTTTTTTCTGTGTTAATTTCAATATTTACCTCTCACAAGGTTTCTTGTGAATTGACTTTTGTTTAAGGCCTTGAGGCAACTTTGACTCAGGCCATATGGACGATGATGGATGAATTGGTGGAATAAAGAAAGTGGGAGGAAACGAGAAAATCCACGCACACGGTATTTGTCCACCATAAAAGCCACATGGCATGAGTTGGGTTGGAACCGAGGCTTCCACACACAAGAGGCTTTGTAGTGAACAAACACCGTGTGCGTGGGTTTTCTCTGGGTTCTCCCGTTTCCTCCCACTTTCTTCATTCCACCAATCATCATCCATCCAGCCTGAGCCAAAGTTGCCTAAAGGACTTAAATATTAAATTCAAATTTACCAGAGATAAGAGCTCTACCACTGAGCCATCGCGGTCCGCAAGGTTTTTTGTGAAAAAAGGTAATAAGATCTAACGCCAAAATGACTCAAATCAAATTACGTAAAACCTATAGCAATGCCTTCTCAAGGTTTATTCTATAGAAGTATGTACGTTAACTATTATCTATTTACTTCTTTGCAACAGGTTTTAAACAAATAAAAGAACAAATTACTAAAATAGATAGTAAGTAGTTAAGATTAATTATTACAGGGTGTCTACAGGTTATGAAAGTCATGAAATTGAATTTCAGGTTATGAATTCAGTCACGCAAACCTTGTAATTTTTAGCTATTTTTAATAGTATGGACGTTTGCCATTTTCCCAAATGCGCAGAAAAATATACATTTGAACCATGTTTGATATTATGAACCTTTAGTATTACAAGAAGATGAGTTAGCCGGGGGACTCACATCTTGTGAATTCGTGTATGGCAATCCCGTTTTCTCAAAAATTCTACATGTTTTTGTTGCATACAAAGATCATGAAAGTCATAAATTTGACTGTGTTAATTCTGTAGACACGTTAATTCGGTATCAGCGTTATTTGTTTATTTCGAATTTATATTAATCTCAGGTTGCAAGTTGAGAAGTAGTGAAATGACTCACCTTATACACGCCAACATTTTGAGAATATACAGAGCGGCCATGGCTCAGTGGTAGAGCGCTGGCTTACCATTCGAGAGCTCCTGGGATAGATCCCAGCGACCGACCATCCTGGCTGAGGTTTTTCCCAGGTTTTTTTCCTTAGTCATATCAGGCAAATGCTGGGATGGTACCTACAAAACAGGCCCTGGCCATCTACCTTCCAACATCCTCTCCCCCACCATATCACAATCTGAACCTAAGATACGTAGAGGCCTTAAAATAAATTCAAATTTTGAGAATCATACAGTATTGCATACTATGCACAAAACTTGTCGATAAAAGAGGTAAAACGTACATGTGTTAAATTACGGAGTGTGGATTGCAAATATGTAGGAAGCAAACCCTTGATGTCAATGTGAAGGAACACGATTCGAAATTAAATGTACATTGAGAGAATGGATTCATTTTCTTACCTTTTGACACAGAGCTCTTCCTCTCATAAACAAGTTTGATCGATAAGTTAGAAGTAAGGAGGGGAAGAGGGTTGGAAACGTTGATTTTACGCCTTCATATTTTTTTTTGCTTACTTTCATTATTACCTGATGAAACAGAGCTGTGAAATTGATTGCGTTGATTATAATATCCATCCACTTATAAAGAAATGAGCTCTGTACCTTTATCAAGACCAGAAACGTAAAAGATGGTGTTAAAGTAAGAGAAAGTGGATTACCTAAAGATTAATCCCAGTTGTTGAGCTCGGAATTGGCTCGACTCAATTATTAAATCCAGCACGAATTCGAAATCTCGTAAACAAACAAATTCTCACAAGAGAATGGCACGGCAGATCATGTGGAAACCTAACTTCAAATTTCGTACCCAAGGATGTCTTCCACACAAGAAATTGGCTGCCGGTTTGAACTACAAGGCCGTTGAATCAACGTTTACCCTGTTCATCTGGCTATTCTAGCGGTTTTTAAAGCACATCCTGTTTTCCTAGAAAGTTGAAATTTGGCGTGAAGATTTGCGGGAAATGTTCATCGCCAGGAATTTCTCTTTCAAGTTTGTTTCTAGAATAGTTAATCAAATCACTCTTCCAAACATTTGAGATAAGAACATTATCAGATAACGTCTTTCAGGCTAATTCATAATTATACAAATAATATCGAGCAGACTGCTATATATAAAGTTTTAGCCTGCTTCATAGAAGAAGTACTTAAGACTACATTTTTCACATTTTAGACTGTCATCATTTTGACACTACTTATAAGTTATGATTTTAAGATAATAATCATAATAAAACTGAAACAACAAATTGAAAAACTTTCAATATTTTTA
Organism: Lepisma saccharinum; assembly: GCA_022664845.1. Lineage (NCBI taxonomy): Eukaryota > Metazoa > Arthropoda > Insecta > Zygentoma > Lepismatidae > Lepisma > Lepisma saccharinum. Next base: position 78,885 of record JAGDQP010002948.1, read on the forward strand.
TTCACATACTTTTTTCATTACGTTATTAGTCAGTTCCACAATCCACACATATTTTGACCAACATGTCGATTTTTTGTTATATCCCATATACGTTTAGTTCAATACCTGGCAACAGTTGAAATATAAGATTCCAAGGCATGGTGGAGTAGAAGTTAAACACTGTACACAATATTTCTTTTAAAACATATATTTATACTCTTACCTATAAAAAGGTAAAATTATTCCCTGTACGATGGGCACGCGCCGTGGGGAATGTGGAAGTAGCACTCCACATATTCTCGACGTACGGCACAAACTGAGGTGGGGTGCTCAGTTCGACTCTCGGACGCCTTTACCTCCCAAGGCGCCCAGGAATACCAAGAACACTCTGGTACTCAGTTTCATAACGAAGTTCAATAGACTAATGAAATAATGTGTAATTGAAAATTGAAAGTACGTACTCGGCAACAATGTTTTCATTGTTGCAGTGCCCTTCTCTTCAGCTATGCAGTGTAGTAATCTTTTTTCAGTCGGTAAAGCCGTGGCGTTATCTTTAAAGCTAATCCCGATGGTCGACTAGGGTGCTCTAGTCTCAGGATTTGTTTGACGCTTAGTGAAGACTACGACTAGCCGAGGCTCGTACCCAAACCAGGAGCTGTTTAATGAAGAACTAATATTTTCTTCAAACATTAATTATCCAAATTCAGAGCTTAAAGCTTCCGAAGAGAATAAAAGATTCAAAATAAGTTTTCATATGTATTTTATTCTTCAAATAAAAGAATTCGGTCCAATGTTATAATCTCATCAGATCTTGCTGTTGAGTGAAACGCACATCAAGTATTTACCATACATATCCACACAATTATATATCAGACATTTCTTCCTTACTCGTTCATACATTTAAATAATTCATTTCAATATTTCTTAATAAATAACAATAATATTATTAAGTTTACTAACAAAAGAATAATCAGTTCCTTTATATTAAACCGGCACTACTCTTTGGCGCAAATACAAAACATTGCTGCCATCTCTCGGTTAAAATGTCAGAAATTATATTCAAGCAATATCACCGAATTTGTAACAGATGTCTTAAATATATTTAAATATTAATTTTGATTAAGAATTCATCATTTGAATCCTATACATACTCATCATCACATTGATGGAATCATACATAAACACATTACATTGTATCCAAAATAAAACTTACCTTGGATGGTTTTCGCTTCTCGACCTAGGAACTTCTTAAGGCACACGAAGTCTTTTTAATGAAGGTGTATGTTAATTGTTATATAAATATCAGTTTTTGTTTCTCTTGTAAAATTACAAAAAAAAAAAAAAGAATAAAGCGGTGTTTGGAAAAAAGCTCGTCATATGTAATGTTAGTGTTTATGTACAAGTCAGTGAGATTCATTTCGAACAACAGTGAACGCAATTGAATTACCATATTCCATTGCGTCGAGGACGTCAACGGAAGATTTTGCGGGATACTTATTTATCAAAGACCGGCTACTGACAAGAAAATCTGAGCGACAGTAACATTTCTAGTGTCAGGGGAACGCAACACCAAACAAAATCGATATTCAGTAGGCCCAACTTCGCGCCGACATTTAAATACACAAGGAGTTCAATTAATCAGTCGTTAACTGGAGAGTGGCGTGACATGTTTGATTGTAAATTGTAAGTGGAATGCGATAAGCATGTTTAAATTTCCCAGTTATATAATAGCCAAAACACAAATGTTACCATCTATCATGGCCTGGTGAAGTCTAGAGTGTTTTAGGCTACAGGCACAACGTTAAGTGAGGTTTTTTAATTCACATGTTACGTTTCAATGCAACAACGGGGGCTCCTGTATAGTTTTCCTCCACGCGGATGCGTGTCTGTGGCTATAATTCCCCAGGCGCGAAAGGCATTGTGATAGCATGACTTACCCTGATTGACTGCGGTTGTTGCTAAGCTAGCTGGCGATTTCGAATGCAAGTGTATAGACTGATTTCTCTATACGGATACTCTTTGCTTTAATCGACAGTATCTTCCAGTTGCGTCATACACCATTCAGCCAATGAAGAGGAAATGGTTTACCTGTATATACAATTGTACATACCTTGTACAAGTAAATATGTGTAAGTGAAAGGAAGAAAGTAAAATTAAAGTATAAACACAAAATTTATAGTCAACGCTTTTGTAAATATTGCCAGGACGTTAGAGTGACCAATTCCAAGTAGCATAGGAATATCGAGCCAGTACTGGGCCAATTACGCGTATATTGATCATGGCTGGCCGTTGACATTGGCGTACGATATTTTGATATTGAATGCTATTTCTGAAGTTAATGTAACGTGTGCTATTTTAATCAGAAAAGATGCAAATAAACTTGGCAGATTTAAAATGTGAAGTTTTCAGAAATATCACTGTCTGAAGATGTCAAAGTGATATACCGATATACATTGACCGGTATCATTCGGTAGAGCGTAATGCGCAATGTTGCCACTTTTAGTGATAAATCGCTAAGTCTGGTGGATTTAGAGTGGTGGCTGGCGACAAGGATTTTTGGAATAGTCTCTATCGAGTTTTTAGTTATTTTGGAAATGTCTAGACAACATACTGCACCCACTGCAAAAATTATTTGTTCTCAAAAGCTGTCGGTCTGAAAAGCATTATGAAACAATCGCAGCCTCAAAATCTGTCGCAACAAAGAGGATATCATGGAGTAGAATGCAGTGCAGTTTTTAATTCTTTTCAAGTGTGTATACATTATACATTATTAATAAATGTGCAATTCATGTTAAGTGTTGCGAAAACCGTAGTTTCGAGGGGGACAAAAAATAGTATTTTTGGCAAAAATCAGTGACTTTCAACGCAGAATCTAGCGATATTTTATCATAAAGAGGTGACAATGGTGATCATGTGTATTGCAAAAAGCCTATGTAATGAAAAATAACAGGTGGTACGTTAGAAACTTCTATAAGCTACCTGTTTAAAGTCAGGACGCAACCTGTCTGCAATAAAATTACTGTCTATGGCACCACATTCCATGTTTGAGGTAAGCAGGTGCATAATCGACGGATGACTCCGCAGCTGAGTGGCTAAAACGATGGGTTACAAATCAAAGTTCCAGGTTAGAATCCAGCAACAGACAAATTTTCAGTTGTACATCAAGACGAGAGAATACGCGCCTAATGGAATAAAAACAGAACATAATCAAAATCACATTTTCTAAAATGAAACCACTGTACTAATGCACATCATTCCGCTTATTAAAACAGAAAATTTCCATTAATGATCGATGGTCGATATCGGCAAAATTGTTTGCTATTCGATATTTATCGATAAAGGAAATCAATATGGACCGAAATCATTAATCATGCGTTATTGATATCGGCCAATGTCGATGAATTTGAATTTGGTTTTAAGGCCTTTAGACAGCTATGGCTCAGGCCGCATGGATGATGATGGGATGAATTGGTAGAATGAAGAAAGTGGAAGGAAACGGGAGTACCCCCGGGAAAACCCACGCACACAGTGTTTGTCCACCACCAGGGACGGCGCTGCAAGGGGTTAGGAGGGGCTGAAGCGCCCCGAACATTTGTCTCAGCCTCCCCCTCGCCCCAGGTTCTAACATCTGATATTCAGGTTTAAAGCTGCAATAAACCGGCAATTTATAAATCTACTTTAAAACGTTAAATCAGTAAAACGGGGAGTTTAAATTGCCATGCTCCCTTAATTTTAACTCAGTGGTTTTACTTTATGAATGGCAATGATAAGGCGTTTTGGGAGAAGAATTTTGATTTTTTCCATCCGTGGTTTGGTTGTAACGACGCAATTCCAAAGTTTTGTTTCCTTCCACTTCAACTTGTTGAGTTCCCGTAGAATATGGTTTGTGAAGGGGAAATCGAGGAATTTTTGTCCCGAAAATGTGCGTTGAGAGAACAAATACTTAAAAGAACATAGAAAGTGAATAACTATTTCTGTTTTAGTGAGTTGACAATTTGAAGGTTTTCATCTGATAGCTTGATATTTTTTCCTCAAAGTGAAAGAATAACAATGGTTGATAAAGTGTTTCAGTTACAATATTTAGGTTGGAGTCGGCCCTATAGAGTATGGATGGCGTTCCAATCATGCCCAATGTTCAATCCTCGTGCAAGTTCACTCCAAGTCTAAATTAGCCACCAAGCGAAAGAGGATTCTAATACATTCCAAATATTTACGTTTCACTATATAGATATGTTAGACTGCTTTCTAAAGCAAGCTTATAAATCATAATCACTCTGATAAATTATGTGCATTAAGAAGGAAGCAGGAGAAGTTATTGACCGCTGAATGGAAAACTAAAATAACAATTTTATTGAACCTGTTATTAAGCCCAAAATCTTCTTTTCTTTACAATGGCTTTATTTCAGGAAGGCAAAAAGGGGTGAAGTGGAGGGGATTACAGTTAATCAGTTCTTCAGATAATAACACTTCTGAAGCTATCTTCGCTGATTGAAACCTACAAAATTGCTTTTCACGAACTTTGTGTCGTTGCAATGTGTATTCCTTCATCGAGAGCCATGTGTTTCAATCCATGATCGACAGCTGGATGTGAAAGAGTATTTTCAAGTCTACGTCAAATCAAAAATTATCTACGTTACCGAACTCGTAGCAAGAGGTTAAATGGTTGGTCTGTTTTGTCAATGTAGAAAACACTAGCAAAAGCTTTAGATTTGAAACAAGTAGTGAACAGCTTTGCAACTTCCACAAAAATAGAAGAATTTTGCTGCAGTGAAGGCTCTCACAATTCACAAAAAAAAAAACATGCGTATGATTTCTTCCTGTGATCCTTCTTCCAGGGCTGTGAGAAATCTTGATGGATTTCGTTCAACTGTATGTACCTTGGAACTTTCGCCTAGAAAGATTTAAGCAAATGTAAACATAAGAACTACATCGCATTGCATGAAGAACGTTAAGGATAATCTAAAGCAACGATCTCCAACAAAAGATGGCAGCACTATCTCCGTATATGTCTAATGTATTCTTGTCATTGCACGAAATTTCAATGCTGCTCCTATAAATTCAAGCCTAGAGAGTCCAAACTTTCAGGGAAGAAAGTTCATATCCAATTCAAGTGCATGATCAATGCCGATTTTTTCTTTTCGTTTTCCTTTATTGTTGAAATCGCTTCATTGTTGTTGTAAATATCGAAACCTATAACAATGAAGCTCTTTCAACAATGAACAAAAAAGAAAATTAAAAATCGGCATCGACCATGCTCTTGTTGGTTATGAACTTTCTTCCTTGGAACTCTCTAGGCTTGAATTTGTAGGAGCAGCAATGAAATTTCGTGTAACAGTGAAAATACATTAGACATATACGGAGATAGTGCTGCCATCTTTTGTCGGAGATCGTTGCTTTAGATTATCCTTAATATAAAGTGCAAATACTATATTGCTTCCATGACATTTACATTTATTATAACATTTTAAAAATCTGAAGTTCTGTTCACTGATGTGTAGGGGGTAACCAAAACTAGGAACAGAATAGTACAAATAAGGTTACCAACTGGAAATTGTCAAATGCAGGACGAAACCCCGAAAAAAAAAAAAAAAAAAACTGCCAGACATTTTAAAAAATGCCGGACACAATGACTTTGCAGCAGTTGGCATGCTTTAGGCACAATCACGTTCGTTATGTACCTTTTCATCTAGTGGTGAAAGTTTTGGGGAGGTTAAAGACAAACATATTACTTGCTAATGTGCTAGTTCTTACCAATTTTTGTACTTTTCGTAATTTGGCAAATGGAGAGAAAAATAGTCGAGTGCGATATATCGACAGTACTACCAACCACGCACCCTAGTAGTTAATAAATAGCGACAAATTACCGCTCGCAACCATAAGGTTTACCGTAAATAATAATGCAGATTTAGGTGTAGTAATGTGTTGCTAATTTTATTTCTAAAATGCCGAACTTTTTCAACTAAAAGATTAATGCCGGCCTGACATTTCTAAAAGGTTAAAAGCCATTGACGATAAGACGTAAATCTCTCTGTATCTGTAGTGAATGATCTTTGGATTAGCAGTGCCTACTAATAACGGGTTGCTCCATCGTTTTGGACGATCGTGGCTTGTAGTCGTCAAGGAACAGATTCACCAAGGTGCCGAAGGTCCTCCATGTTCAAATCGACCCATGGCTGTTCCAGCATATCCACAAAATGCAACAAGAGGTTTACATTCTGGCGAGTTTGTGATCTTAGCCAGCATCTAGAATTCATTGTCGTGTTTCTTCATCCATTCTGTAGTGATCTGAGCCCAGTGGTAGGTTGTCTTGTAAAAACAGTGTGGTTGGGGACGCGTCAGGTAACAGGTACGCGAAACATTCACAATTCAACAATTTTGGTAGCTGAAGGTCCTGGGAACGAGTCCAGCGACCAACTGTCCTAACAGGTCTATCTATGTCATTTCCTCGTCGCAGCAGACATGCTGAGATGGTACCTACATTCTAGGACCTTCCAATACACTCACCTTATCTAGGCTGGAGCCTGAGATGCATAAATAGAATTCTCCAGACAATCTTCCATTTGTCAGGGGTCCCCCTTTACTGAATTGTTTTTTTTTGTTTATTTATGGTATTTAGGCATCTCAGGCCCAAGCCGGGATAGGGTGAAGGAAAGGATGTTGTAAGGTAGGTGGCCAGGGCCTAATTTGTAGGTACCATCCCGGCATTTGCCTGGTTCATTGACACCTTGTCTAGGCCATGCGAAGAGTTGTTTATATCGCGCGAGATCGTTAGGTTACCTCTGTTTGTGTACAGCTTTGTAACCACCAATCGGCGCACATGGTAATTACCAAAATTGATCTCACTGGCCCGTGCTGTCTCAGCACCCAACACTCGCCTCTCAGACCAACTAATTCAGGTCGCTGTGAGATCTTCGGGATATCTGTCCATGGTTCGTCTAGTTTTGATACAGTGGTATGGGAACAGGCACCCCTCCGGAACGCCATTATTTGCTACACGTCAAATTGTCTGACATCATCATGCTTACCCAACTGTTGCCTCCTCTTGTGCTAAGAATTGGTATGCTCGTTCTTTAGTAGACGATCGTGACGAGGCAACAGTATGTCGTTGGGGTATCTCGTTGTCGCTTTCAGTATGTCCGGCTCTAGGTGTTCCTAATGCAAAGATCATTTAGTGTATAGCCACAAGAATAATCTTTGTTCAGGTTATCTTGATACGGATAATTATTCTTATCCTTGAACTGGATAACTCATCAAAACAGGATATTTACCCGAGTAATCGGATAGTAGATATCCGAAATACAAATTTAGCAGTTAATTTGGAATTTAATTTTTAAGACTTTTAGGCAACTTTGGCTTAGGCCGGATGGATAATGATGGGATTAAGTAAGTGGGAGGAAACGGGATAAGCCTGAGTAAATCCACGTTCACGGTGTTTGTCCACTTCTATAGTTAATAAAAATAGAGTTATCCAGATATTGGTAGGACTAGAGAAGTAAAGCTTATCTTGAGATGTATTGGCATGAATGTTGTGATATGCATGATGACTGACATGTATTTCTTTCATTGCAGGTGGGAATGCTGCCCACTTGAAGAGTGCATAAGCTCTGTTGAAAATGGATAGTTCGGATCTTTCCATGGCAGAGGCTGTGGCATCTGGCAGTGTCCTGTGTAAGCTAGTTGTGTATTTGTGGCGCACCAAGAAGCTGCTAACCTTGTGAACTATGCATTCCCGTGAGGAGTGACCTTCGGCCTCCTGGTGTAGGCCAACTGGGCTCCAGATATTGGGGGAAAAACTGACTACTGGACAACGCTATGCCCAAGTCGCTGAACCAAGAGAGCCACAATCAAGATTGTGGGAGTAGCAGCGACAAAGTGCCCGGGCGCTATATCAATTCTGTGTCGGATCTTTACGGCACAGACGAAATTGAAGTCTTGTTGGAAGAAATCAAAGACCTGGAGCCTGCGAGTTTTCGTACGGAAGACTTCCAGGACTTCGAAATAGCTGGAAGTCAAACTGGAGTGAACGTTGTCGAAGAAAGCTGCGAGTCCCTCGCCACCATGCACTCGTGGGACTCGCATGCTAACTATCGTCATCACTATGAGGAAGCGACAGCGAACAACTCCGTGTTCTCTGGTGTAATTATGTATTGTGATGACACACACCTGAAATCATCCACAGGAATAGTACGGGTTTTATTAGTGGTATGTAGTGATTAAAAAGAAAAAAGTGTGTTGCGATTTATAAAGGAAAACAAGTGTTGGCTTCGATATATCTTTATAAAGTTGCATGATATAGTGATCTTCCAGCATTGGTAAGTAGTTTTTCATGGATGTATTGTGTCGGACAGTTTGTAGAGCAGGCACCTGTCATAATGCTTTCAAATTGTGAGAGTTTTATCAACTGCCGTTTTCATCTCCAGAAGACAAAGGGTAAATTAACTGTTAAGTGGTAAATACTTCCATCAATTTATTCCGTTTTTCGTCATATAAACTATGTACACTCAGATTCATGGAAAATGTTCATTTGGAAGATTTTCTCCGAATTTTGTGTAATAAGGCAACCCTGAACATAGAAGTAAAGACATTTAACATGTTCTGCTTATATGCAGTGTTGCCAGATTTCTTCCTTTAGCCATTTTCTAGGAATCTGATTGTACATTGTAATAGCGGACATCAGCAGTAGCAGAACAATTTAGTGTAGTATGTAAAAAACTTGTTACTCAAAAGTAATAATTATTTCGATTGACTTGTATAAGGAAATCGATGGATAGAACAATACGTGAGCAGAATTTCAAAGACCGTTATAAATTTACCTAGTACGGAAAACAGCAATTACAAATTTCAAATTTCGGTCATAACATTTCTGAAAATGTCGACGGTTAGATTGACGAAACGTTGTTGGCGACTTCATGACGAGAAACCCGACTAAATTGACAAAGTTTTTGATAGCATGTTGTAAGTTTAAAATATTGTTTAGTTAAATGGATCGATTTTTTTTTCACTTGACCCAATCTATGGCCTCTTATTTCACATAAATGACTAAATTCCATAGTTACGTTGAACAACCTGTAACATGTTTGTGATTTCGAGAGATTTTCAATGTAGGAGAGAGAAAATTGGAAACGAAACGAAGCGTTTTCCTTTTTTTCTTTTTCTTTTTTTTTTTTAAACTGGGATTTTAGGTCTGTTGCTTTTGCAAATGAAATGAGCTTGTTTGACACAAGGCACACATTGGTAAGTGATGAAATTAGTTACAGAGGACTACATTTAACTTGTGAATGCGTTGATTCTTACTTGCATAATTGAAAAACAGTTTCAAACTTGGGAATTGATATCAAAGATAACCGATATCAGAAACTTGGCTGATGCGCGAGAGCTTAGATGTTATAGTAGGGTTTAAGGAGATGGAGTGCTCATTAGAGTTTTATATTAACACAGTATTCAACTCTTATGTAATCGAGTAGTTAACGTTCTTGCCTTCAGTGTAAGCGTTTTCGGGTTCCTAATTTCGGTGTTGACTCCGCATGGTGATGTCCATTCCAGTCTGGAAAGCCAGAAAAACAGCAGTAAGGAATCGTATCGCTGACCACGCGGCACCCTCGTTCAACGAAAGTAGGGTTAGAAGTAAGGATGGGCACATGGTTCCGGTTAATATTGGAACCGGGGTTCCTCATCTTGGAACCGCGTACTCAGATCCGCATATTGGAACCGGGTACCCGGATCCAAATTCAGATCTTGGAACTGATGAAGTTCTTGGAACCAGTGTGAGAACGATACTGGATACTCACGTAATACTCGCTTGGCTTTAGTATTTGAACATTTGAATTATGTTTCTATAAGAGCATAGTTTCTTATCTGAACATGAGCACCCAGCGCTCTTATTGTGCATGTGCATAAAAGATTCGAGAGGATTTCTACAGGGATACCTAATAGTTTACTATTGAATTTATACAGATCAGAATATACCGGAGGAGTACTACTTTGCTGAATAGTACCTTAATCTACTCACATAATAATTCTACAATGTCAGAACAATATCTAAGTATTCTCACATCAATATCAAAGCAGAGAGAACAAACAAATATACCATAATACATAAAGATCTCAACTAACCTGGAATTACTTGATGGATGGTAATGACACGGTGTTGATAGTTAGAGCACGCTTTGTATATCTAATTAATATTCAAGTCCAAGAGACGTAAACAGAAGATACTGTTGGTAATGAACGTTCTTATTCACTGTCTTTCAATAGCGTATGCTTTTGTTTATAAAGTTCCATTTCTAATAATGTCCAATAGAAGAATTCTTAGTCTTATAAATTGACAAAGTCCAGACTGCACTTTCGAAGATAAAGTCTTAACTTAAACTGTCATCGCACCAAAGACTTTGACGATAGATATTAACTGATTGAACGTAGCGTAAAGACTGCCTAAAGAGAGCTTGAAGGATGTACTTTTATTGCTTCTTAATTTTGACTGTCACATTCTGTTCCCATCAGGATCTAGAAAAATGAAGGAAGGAAAGGTTCTCATCATAAGGTAGGGTATACTTGGGTAATTTTTCCTGAAGCATCCTTGTATTTGGTCACGATTTCCACATTACACACATAACTTCTATGAATTGTTTTTCTCTAAAACACTGTCTTCGATCACGTATCTTGAATACCTCTCTTGGAATATACATTTGTTGTTCATTACGTAAACTGTTATATTCTCATAAACATACGGAACTCGTATGTTCCGTTCGTGCTCTTCACAGTATTGAAGGGAGACAAACAATGTATAAACATTTTTCTAAAGTGAATTTCCATGACATATTGACCTGTTATTACTATTGTATCTTCTCTGCTCTGAGAATTTATATTAACACCTTGTCTCAACACGTATTTGGAATACTTCGTACATTCTTTAAATGGTCTTGTCCTCCGTTATATTCCATACAAAATAATTATACAACTTTAATGTTCTTTACATTTTAAGATCTTTCTTTTTTGAACTATGAAATATATTTTGAACAGTTTATAACATCTTTGTAACTTCCTTCATTAATGCTTTTACATCTCACTTAGCCCCCAAAATTGTATTTAGTTGACTGCAGTGCGGCAACTGAATACAATTTTGGTACTAAGGAACAAAAATTACAGTGAAATAGCGTAAATCAAAAACAAAATAAAAATAGAGAAATTATATGAATGAATACAAACCAAAAATATGTTGAAATATTAAAATATTACGAATATCGGAAGTATTCAGCCTTAATTTCCTGTTTAGGGAGGGACGTAGCGTATAGAAATGCATTCGTCATTAAATGGACGATAACAGAAAAGCATTATTTGTACACATATTAACACACTTGGATTTACTTACTTTCTTTTCCCTGAAGAAACAACACTGACGAATCCCTAAATACTTAACTACTAAAAGGCTTTAAGACATTGAGAATGAGAAAGGACATTTTACTCTTTTATTACAAAATGAACAACGTTCATAACAATTAACCTATCCATTTGTCGACTAGACTTTAGAGTGTATCGAGCAATAATTTAAGTTTGCAGTCAAACCCTGTTTTCACATACCTTTTCGTATAAGTACTTGAGAAGTCTATCTTCAAGTTTTCATGTAGAGAAGAAATGTTCCTTAATACCGTCAATAACTCTCACATATTCTTCTTCTAGCCTTTCGATTGATCACAAATATACTATACTTCGCGATGGTAGAATAGTTCACTGATAATACAAGACTGTTATGATTTTCGAAGTTGTAACACATTAAGTAAAATAATACTAACTTCACTTTTAACACACACGATTTACTGGTAAACTAAACTGTTCGTTTTGATGTAGCCGGGTTGATGGTAAAACCAAGACTTACCTCTCGATACTAAATTCTCTTTGATTTTATTGAATTTTGATTTTCGTGTCTTTCTCAGAATGGGCTCTAGTCTTCTAATGGGAGATAGTAAAATTCTTACTTTTGTTATACTGTAAATTTAAAAGTCCTTGAATTCCCGTGGATGGCAAGAAGAGTTACTTTGAAAACAAGGAGAGGAGAGTTTGGGAACCGGATTTGAAAAAGGTCTTAGGTCAAAATAGGAGTGAGAAGGGATGTGAATTATTCTATTTGTGTCCTTCTGGTAGACACGTTTTCTGGATGTTACACATATTTCTAATGCTTGTTTTGACCATGAAATATTTCTAAAGGTATGTCTCTGAGAAGATTCACATTAATTAAGAGTTATAAACATTGGTAATTACGTCCTGGAAATACTTTCATGCTTATAAAAAGAGGAAGAAGTCTGTGATTTTTTCATCTAATGTATTGTTGTTACCTCCAGGTGAGAAGGAATCTTCTTTGTTCAATTTACGGTGGGAACTGTCATTGTTTTAACCTAGTAGGAGGTACGTTTCAAAAATAGTTCTTTCGTCTTCCGTTGTCTTTTCCTGTTTGTTGGGAGCCCTATCAATTATGAATTCTCGTGGTTGTATTGAAGTAGTTCTGATGTAATATTCTTAAAGACAATATGTTTTCCTTTTTACAAATAGCGTTGCTTGTTTCTACATAGAATGAAATGTTCGTTTTATATACTTCGATTGCAGGGCTGATTTCTTACCTTTAATTACATTTGAATATTTTGAATTATATACCTTTTTCTCTCAACACTCCAATATATATTGTGAACGTCTCGGAAAGTGACTGTGAACGTTTCGAAATTGTCTGTTATCTCGATGTTTGCTGTTTTCTTTGTTTATAAAGATGCTAAACTAGGGCGTAATTTAGTCCTAATTTGGTAGATTTTGTCTGAATAATTTGGGGGCTAAATAAACGTAAAATAAGCGTAACTCAGATTGATGGTGAGCACTTAACGAGAGGAACGTTCAACGAAATGAACTGAAATGGGTCTCTCTTTCGAGATTTTATGAGTTTTAACTTTAGGAAATGAAAAGGTACTAGATTTACATTTTCCTTTAAAAGGGGCAGATTTCCAACTCGGAGAGACTTAAAACAAGAGCGTAGGCACATTCTGAAGAATTTAATTTTAAATCAATATAAGAGAGTATACGTTGTTCAGGCAACAGATTCTATTCAGGCACGGAGAATTCTTAAAAGCCAAGAAACATACCTTGGAAACGTACGTTGAAAGTTGTGTTATTCTGATGTCTTCTCAATGTTGTTAAAAGAAAAAAGCTGCTTCTAAAAAAAAATACTGCTTTGGCTGCAGAGCTTCCCTCTGGAGATGCCTTCTCTATTGCGGTTGGTGAACGATCGAGAGCTTTTCCCGCTCCGTGGCCCTTTTTATATGGTTTTCGGGATGATGAAATTTATTGAGGTTATTATAGTTCATTGCTCTGATATACCGTATTAGTCGTAATATTGGCGCATGTACTTGCAGATTAAGTGACGCCTTCCTAATCGCAAGCTAAGATGGCCGCTTAAAGAAAAGTGGAACAGCTCATCCACGTCATAATTTACGAGGGCAAGTCAAGAAAGACTTGGACTGATTTTTTTTTCTAGGCAATTTATTATTACTCAGCAACAGGCACATGATCCTTTTCAAAGTAGTCCCCGCCCACTTGAATGCACTTTTTCATTCGAGTCTTCCAGTCCTCAAACACGTGTCGCAGGCCATTCTTTGAGAGGTCCTTCAAAACCGCCTCCGATGCCTTCAGAATCTCGGAATTATCGGAGAAGCGGCGTCCACGCAGTCTGGATTTTAGGGCAGGGAATAGAAAAAAGTCGCACGGTGCGAGATCTGGGCTATACGGTGGGTGTGGCACACAGTTGATATTGTGCTGATGTAGGTATTAGAGGACAGCATGTGCCACGTGTGGTCTCGCGTTGTCATGGTGGAGTCTCCAGCCGCCATTGCGAAGGTTTGGTCGTTTCTTCGCAATGTGCTGCCGTAAGGTCTGAATGACTGACACGTAATATGGTGCAGTTACAGTAGTGCCGGAGGGAACAGCATGCTGATACACCATACCAAGATGATCAAAGAACGTGATCACCATCACCTTGCCTGCCGACTTCACAACCTTTGCCTTTTTTGGTGTGGGCGAACCTGGTGTCTTCCACTGCGTACTGGCTTGCTTGCCCTCAGGATCGAAATGATGAAGCCATGACTCATCGCCGGTGACAATTGACTCCACATAGGCGTCTCCACCATCCTCAAACCTTTGCAACAGCTCCCTGCAAGTCTCCACTCGAACGGCCTTCTGCTCTGGTGTCAGGAGTCGCGGAATCCATCGCGCACACACTCGGCTCATGTGGAGGTGGTCATGCAAAATTTTGAAGGCACTGCCATGAGATATGCGTAGTGCGGCTGCCAGATCGTCGATACTGATGCGGCGATCTTCTCTAACAATGACTGCTGCCGTGTTAATGTTCACCTCAGTAACAGCTGACGCTGATACACCTGGTCCACCAGCTTTCGTGATTGTCATTCGGCCATCTTTAAACTCTTTGAACCACCAGAACACGGTACTTCGTGGCAGAGCGTCATCTTTGTAGGCTGCTGTCAACATTCCTAGAGTTTCTGTTGCACTTTTCCCCAGGCGATAGCAGAACCGTATAGCTGCAAATTATTGTTCTCGTAATGACTCCATTTCTTCTACAGGCGACTTCTAGAGGCGGCGCAGTACATCACCTGCAATAAAAAGTCGTGGTTACCAAACATGCAATGATTCCTTAACAACATTTTATATATATGCACAGCAAGACCCACCCTACTTGTATGCCAAACTATGAAGCTCCAGCGTTAACAGAACTGCCGGGAAAAAAATCAGTCCAAGTCTTTCTTGACTTGCCCTCGTACGTATGTGTGTTTTCCCATATGCTCAATGTTAAAAGGATTCGCGTTGAAAATCTCTGCCCGCCATCTTTATTATTTCTGAGAATTTACTACATAATTAAATATTTTAAAATAAATGAGAATAATTACAATAAAATTAAATGAAATGAACACATAATAATTATTATTTTAAAAGTGGAGTCGATCACATTTGCCACTCTTTAAAAAAAAAAATTACTCGGTTATGCTTGATATATCGATAAAATTCTTTGTTATAAAAATGTGTCTCAACATTTTGAAAACACTCCGTATAACATTTTAAAATTAACTTGATATTAAGTAACACAAGATTATGCTCAAGATATAGAGTACTGCTAGATTGAATTGATATATACAATAAATACTGTAAATACATAACTGTTTCTTTTTGTTCTGTTTTTTCCTCAATTTATAAAGTATAATTACACTGAGTATACAATAGTCAATAAGGAATAAATTGTTAAAAGATATATAGAAACATAATATTATAACTGATTAATATTTTTATAGTCTTTGCTATTGTCAAATTTATTCATCGCTTTTAAAACGTCCGTGAAGATTCACTAGTACACATGTTATTCTCTTCGCAGAGTTAAAGGAGTCTTTGAAGGATGGTTGTGTTGTTCAAAATGCATAGCTTGCAAAACTTCGATGTCTTCCGCTGTTTGCGGTTCATCTTTGGGTTTAGGGACATTTGGTGATACTTTTATCCATTTTTCATCCTCTTCATCAGAATTTTCTGATTCTGAGTCAGAACTCGATGCGGATGATGGTAAAGAATCAGTGGAATATGAACGTTTATGGTTTTTCCTTTTATGTCTATCCTCTGCACGAGCTTTACGTTGTCGGTTGCGCACTGTATAGCGTGTTGTTTCATTTACTTTCAGTTCAGTGAGAAGTTCATTTACTGTTTGAAAGTTTGTACTTCCTATTCGTTCAAGATAATAGGGTCTGAAGCCATTGATAATAAGACTCACCGTAGCTGTTTCTTCGATATCGTAATCGAATTTTGCTATTAAAGCCTGAATATCGATGACATAATTTGTCACATTCTCGCGTTTTCGCTGTATTCTTTCGCGTAACTTAATTCCAACGTCAACCTTAGCACTCGTTTTCCTAAATATTTATAATATTTTCTTTTTAAAGTTGTCATAATACATCTTGGAGGTGATATTTATCTATGCACACCTGTATCCTATCCCTATCTTTAAAAAGAAATGTTGGTAGCAGTTCTTTGCATTTTTCCTGTGTCCAATTATTTTGTTTGGCCACATCTTCAAATGATTTGAAGAAGAAGGAATCGATTGAGCCTGTTTTAGAGCTAAATCGTGGCAAAGGTAAAGTATTGTTGTATACAATTACGTTTGGAGTCGCCATTCTGTCGTTTTCGTCAGATTCAGATGTATTATCAGAATGTCGCGTATCGTCCGAGTCGCTTGAATTGATTTGGCGGTATTCGCGTCTGCGAGTGTTGACTGGCATGAACGTAAGCTATTGCAGATGTTTCCGTCCACGTTACATGTCTTTTATTGTGAATTGTATGTTATTGTTATCCACAAATTCCATCGGGAAAGAAAATGCATTACCTGCCTTACATTTAATAAGCAAGGTAAAAGCCAAAATCTTCTGCGTCAATTTCCTACAAAATTGTACAAATTTCTGTTTATCAGAAAATATCTTTGCACAATTAAGAAGAATTTCCCGAAGGTTTATTTCCTGTTCCGGCCCTAGCGTAATTGATCGTGAATATTTCGGAGCACAAAGACGAATAGATCGTATCATCTTTGCAGCGTAAAATTGACATAGCGGTAACATCCACGGTTGCATCGTGTGAGCAGTTTTATCCTATCGTTTGCCGAATGTAAATTATATCAGCTGTGTTATTTCCACTTGGTAACTTTGCACGTAAAAATGTGGATTTGTTATCGCTAGTGACAAAAAACTCAATGGTGTACAGGGTGCGGCACGTAAAACCGGCCTGTCCCTTCATAAGACATCAGAAGATGAACATAATCAATAATTAAACAAAGTCAACACATGAAATGTAATGTTTTGAATATGATTTCTGACCTTCACAGTAGGTGCTGAAAATGTCCTCCGCTCACTTCAACACACTTGTGAGTACGTTTGAGGAGATTCATATTCTTGACTTTACACCTCTTGAGAGGAAAAAAGACTTAAAGTTTAGGGAATGTAAACTCATTGTAAGAAAAACTCGCTGATTACAAAACAGTATTTACAATTTTTAAAGACGGGGATGAGAAAGCCTTAAACTAAGATTATGGATCATGGGTCTGTAGTATACTGACAATTTTATAGCTACCATTCCACTTACCACCAATTAACAACAGCAGCAGCGCAGCCAAGCCAACCAAGACGAAGTCGAGTCCAGGCTCGAACCAAAGTCTCTATGGTGTAGAGAGAGACTTGTATCACAGAGACATGGCCAAGTAGTCGGAGGCCAAGCTACACTTGATTACTTCAAACTGCATATCGCGAGCAATCGATAAACGATGTTTTAGTTATCGAAGTTAAGCACTGTCTGCCTGTCATCCACCTCCCGGCAGTTCATCAACTCCCTTACTTCTCAACACTCTCACGTCACAAAAACCTTCCTGGTGGCTCTTTCCATTCCCCAGAACCGCTGAATTGTTAGAAGTTCATTCGCACAAATGAGGAAGCTTTCGACCAAGAAGACAAGCAGCCAGCCAGGAATTACAGCAATGTAGGAACTTCAAACGTAGCACATACTTTGTTTCGAAATAATGAGGCGATGCACTGGCAAGGAACGAAGCTGAAGAGACTAGCTTGGCTGGGAAATACAAAATCGAAATAAAGTACTGCACGGCTTGTAACAGACCAATCCATATTATCAATAATATACACACTTGAAAATTTTTCTGTGGTCATTATATTGATGACATCCTTGATGGAGGTCTTGAGTTCTTCAAATGTGTGTGGATTTGTTTCGTATACTCTGCCCTTTAACAGTCCCCACAAGTAAAAGTCACAAGTGGACAAGTCTGGTGACCGAGGAGGCCACAAGTCTTTGCTGATTGTCCTCTCTGGTGTAAACATCTCATGCACACGCGACAATGATGCATCCGATATGTGGCTTGTTGAACCGTCCTGTGGATTGTTTACAACGCTCCTTTTTTGTCAAGTTTGAATAAAACTCCTCCAGGATTCCCAAATACACGGCACTGTTGACTGTGATCTCAAAGAATAATTACAATAAAATTAAATGAAATGAACACATAATAAATGAATGAATACGCGTTGACTTAAAATAGCCAATGACTAACCTTAGTATGCTTTAACAGTTGGAGAAAGAGAACTAGGAAAGACCCAGAACTAAGCAGGTAACTGAATATGAACTTTCATCATGGAGTCCAGGTGAATCGCACTGAGCGACGTAGCGAACCGTAATGCATTAGTTGTAAAACAGACAACAACAGTAAAAGCACTGGTTGTACACAGTGAATACACTGGAATATACTTAGTTTTCTTCGAAAAAAGATATCGAACTAATCCTAAAATACCTAAGACTTTTGATTGATCGGAGGATATGTTAATATAAAACATTGAAATAAGAACTGACATTTTACTATTTTGTTTAATTGAATGGAACTAATTTCATAGCTACGAATCTATCCTAGGTCGGTCTGATCTTGGAGTGATTTGAGCAATTTTACATTTAGTTTACGGACGGCAACTGTCATTCTACAACGCAACCCAATATTTGATTCCAAGTTCTGCATTTATACGACCGAGATATGTAATTGGGATTACGTTTGTTGTCACGCATGCTTATTAGTGCCTTCACACATGACACATACGTCTTTCGAAATAAGAAGTATTGTGTTGATGTGTTTGCAATTGGTTGCTAGCGGGAAGGAAAAGGGGAAAGCTAATGTTAACAAGTATTTTGAATGAAAGTCACATCTAATAGTAGACGGATATAGATCATTTATTTGTTCCACTTGTCAAGTTATTACAACACCTGAATATACAGGAAGAAGTCTGGTTAGTTATAAAATTATAGATTAAAATTGTCTTCGCTGGGAAACCAATAATATCCCAATACGAGAAAGTCTCTCAGTAATTTACTTTGGATAATGAAAGTACAAATGAGTGATGACCAATCAGTGATTAAGAAAGTATCAAAGAGCACAAGAATGCCAGGTTACTTACTCGAATGATGACATGATGTACGAGCAAGGTATGACGGATAGGAACTGAATATTGTCACTCACTAAACTATTGTATCTGAACGTTGGATTTCAGAAATTTAACTGACAGAGTTTAGGTCTATCCAACAAATTCTCAGCTCGACAGCGGAGAGTAAGCTTCAAAAGTAGTGTAGAGTCGAGTGAGTCGAAGAGTGTAGAGGAGTAGAGTCAAACAGCGAGTCGAAGAGAGTTGAAGAGCGGGTGCCTATCCATAAGAAAGGCGAAGCTTTTATATGGTTATAGTCAACTACTTTTCTCTTCCAGGTACGAAGTTGTTTACATAAAGATTCTAATATTATCTTGAAAACAGGAAGAAACAACCACTGCCTTTCACTGTAGTTTCGTCGTCATATGTTTACACCATGACTAGTTTAAGGTTCGCTTAACAATAGCAAGGACATAATATACTAGAAATAGCACTCACATGTCGAAAACAAATAAGATGCTTATTTCTTGTAAATGTTGTCACTTTTACTTCTTATAGTTCATGAAGTTATTTCTATGAGGCATAAAACACTAAATCTGATGAGATAATGCAAATGCATTATATGCCCAGTGTAAAGCGAAAACTATCAAGTCAAGGTAATACTTTACCTGACAAATAAATGAAAAGGTGGAAACGTAGTTTACCATAAGGGCCTAGTAAAATATTAAAATTCGGAGAGAGAAGAAAACAAGAAAAGGGGTGGAATTGAGATGAGAGACATTCACAAGAGAGATTATGTCGGTTTCTGTATGAGCAAAGAAGAGTAAAATTTTTCTAACACCAAGGATAATAGTTTTTACAAAATGTGTTTCATATATATACACAAAAAGACAAAAGAAATTACATTTAAAATAACTATTACTAATTTAACATATCTAATATGTTAAAAATGAAAATATATAAATTTGCAGCCTTGAAAAAAAAAAAAAAA
>JAGDQP010002949.1:0-19881 GCA_022664845.1 Lepisma saccharinum
GGTAATGTTTTCTGTCAAAGAAAAGAAAATTCCAATGCTTGCTCGCTTACTTACACTCTCTCAGAATCACACACCGCCGACTCAACGTTAGTTGGGTGGCCTATCTTGTAGGCTTAGAGAAAAATCGTGTATAACAAAGTCATGTGAACATTATTTTGGCCATGATAGTACATTGTTTGTTGTATTTTTTTTACAAATTTTACAGGCCTTAAGTTCTTCTAAAGTACCTCTTACATACGCTCTTTGCTACAAGTTGTGTTTTACATGCTGTTATTCCGCTTGGCAGTTACCGTTTACATAATACTAGTTGTATACAGGGATCTGTTGCTTCTATACTTTTCTGACCACCGCTTATTGCGGATATCAGTTACAAAATTGCTAAAACATTTGTTTAGTTCGACCTGTGTAAACTTACGCCATTCAAATTCCAGAAATACATTATAATTTGGTCATTCTTATTAATTTGAGAATCTAATAAATACAATAATGTCGTACCTGTGACCCAAATGATGGCATTTGTTTTAGTTTTTGGAAAAGATCTATAATCCGGAAATCTGATATATTTCTCTATCGTAATATCTCTACATCCCGTTCTTATTATACTGGCCAGAATTTGTTGGAAAGTTGTCAAGGTTTTCAATATCATTGGGCATTCCTGAATCATATGATTAGAATTACTATCTCTCTTACAATTTGGACACTTATTTTGGGTGATAATTCCATATTTACTTAACTTTTCTAAAGTTTGCCATTTATTATTGATAACAAGATACCACATCATTTTAATTTTATAGGATAGTACCTTATTATGTAGATTTCGCCATATATTGGACCAATTATAATGAGGACATTCTCTTTGTATTTGTATCTTCTTTGGGTCAATACTGAACAAATGGTGATACGGTTGTTTCACAGACATTACATCAATAGGATAATTATGAATTCTAGCATACATGATATCAAGAATGGGCTCTTTCATTAAGTCATATAAATGCGCCCAAGGATATATGCGAATGGGTGCTATAGTATCTGTCGTCCCTAAACAAGCCTCAATAATGGCATACGTAAAAGTATGTGGATACTTCGTTAGTGTTAGTAACAGTTTCTGGAATAGCAAGGCCTTGCTTGTGTAGCTATATCCAAATATTTAATACCTCCTAACTCATAGGGCAGTTTCATGTGGGCCTGTTCTATCCTAAATATGTGATGACGCTACAAAAAAAGAAGGAACTATGTAATGTCCTAGCATATGCCGTCGGCATAGGAAGTACTTGAGCTATGTAACACACCATGCTCATTACATATTGTTTCAGAAATAAATTTCGCATAAATAGAGTTAAGGGTCTGCAGCATTACTATTCAATACATGTTTTATTATAGCACTATATATATCATAATTGGTTTGACACATTTGCTGTACCGGAAACATCCAGATAATCCCTAATATTGGAAGTCGATCTGTTATAGGAAATCGTCCCTCATATAATTGTGGAGGGGTAAAGGGACATAATAAAATTTGATATTTTTCCTTATTTAACTTGGTACCAGATTGGATTTCATATTCTTGTAGACAACTTTTAATATCTTGTAGAGCCTCTGGGTTCTTTACAAAACAATGTACGTCATCCTGGTAAGATTGTACGCTTAAGGTAGTGCCATAGATCGGTACCCCTTCTACTCTTTTCTGAATATTATTAATACAGGGTGCGATGCACAAACTAAAGAGCAGGGGACTCATTGGATCACCCTGTATAATACCTCTTTTCATGTCAAAAAATCTCGTAAATGTGACATTAAGCCTAATTTTAGTTTGACGCGCTGTATATAACGCCTTAATCATTCCTATAAACAAGTTACCAAATGTATAATGTTCTAAGGTTCGATACAAATATTCGTGTTATATTAAATCATACGCCTTATAAAAATCTAATGCCAGCAGAGCAGCGAGTTTATCTGCTTTAGTTTCATAATGCATGAGAAATTCCCGAATATTCCCTAATGCTGTTGTTATTGGAGGAGTCCCTGGATGCCCATGTTGCATGGGATTCAATAGCGTATCGATGACCTTATTAAGACGCCGGGCTAAGCACCGAGACAATAATTTTTGATCGGTACGTAGTAGCGTAATAGGTCTATAATGGCCACATTCTGTTGAACTTGTTTTTTTTAGCAATATCATCATACCTTACTTCATCTTGTGTGTTATATAGAGGGCACGACGAAATTCATTAAAAACGTCAGCTAACAGGAGGCGATATGATTCTGAAATTTTGCATAGATCTCATAACCAAATGGATCAAAACCTGATTTATGCGGTGCGCCCGCATTAATAGCCTGCTTGATTTCATCTACTGTAAAGGGTATTTCTATTTCTCGTCGGACCTCATCAGACTCGATACTCGCTGTGTCTGCGTAGACCTGAGCTCCTTCTGTTATTTTAGCTATAAGTTTTTGATTATGCCTTCGTTTTTCCTGTTTGACATGGGCAAGATTGAGCTCTTCTTGAATATTACTTGTTTTAAGTTTGCTCTGTATTATAGATCGCTGGTGCCGTTTCCTATAAATGGATAATACAATGGCTTTAAATTGCTTAATTTCGATTTGAACTTCCCGACCCTCACCGTACCTCTTATAACATTCTTGCAGTAACCTAGAATAATATTGAATTTGTGCGTATTCATCTAAATAACGCTGTTTCGTATACCCTTTACTAAAATAAACAATATGGGGATGTACATAATTGATCCACCAACCAATCAGTAATCCGGTTTGTGGTCGTTTTGTTATTATTCGCTGCCATGTTTTAATAAATTGGTTACATAATGCCTCTTCTTGCAAAATATAAGGGGGAATGTGCCAACTATAATTTGCACGTAAAAACTTAACACTATTTAAATCCACAGTCATGATTAAAATAAGGTGATCACTAATGAACGACGCCACTAAGCGCACATTGCGGATATGGGGAATGAGCGCTGGGGTTACATAAAATTTATCCAATCTACTAGAATAACTGGTCGAAAAAAGTATGTCGCCGGCCTGCGAGGAGAGTTTCCATACATCTTTTAACTCAAAAACGTTAATGAAGTCGTTTAAGACTTGGGATGGTCTCGAATTATGTGTAGCATCCCCTAGTTCTGTGTACGAATTAAAATCGCCTCCCACTATATGCATCCCTTGCTGTAGGCGTAATGTTCGCGTTAGTTCTCATGTTAAAAATTCTTCCCTTTCTTTACGATTGTTGTTGCCAGATGGCAAATAAACAGAAGTTAAGGCTATATTGTCTAGCTGGCCCTTTGTTATACGTCTTTGGACCGTATACTGTTGTGGAACATATTTGATATCTGAGCGATAAATTATAGCTGTTCCCGTGCCCTGAGGGGTAAAATTATTATGATCACTATACCTAGATAAGCCCTGATAATTGGCTTCCTTAGTTTCTTGTGTATACAGAAGACTGATATCATACTCTCGTAAAAATTCTTGGAGCGCCATCTGTTTTATAGGGGACGTTGCTCCCTGCAAATTAACTGTAGCGATATTGAAAGTAAACATACTACTAGTAACTATACACACTGTTAAAAATACACATCACAGTTCATATGGCCCTCTGTATTACCTGTTCTGCCATCGTTCCACAAAAGTACACTATCTGACCTCAAACTAATAATTTATAAAACAGAATTACTCGTCATATTCAAACACCCATGTTTACTTTATAGTAGTCCATCTCACTAGAACTGGAGCATCTGATCCCAGTCGTCTTTTTGTCTACTGCTTGTCCGTTTTGGTTTCTCTTTAGATACACCGGTAACACGCAAAGGTTTGTTTTTCTGCCTTGAAGGCTGTGGCGTTAGAAACTTATGTTCCATTTTTGCTTCGCCTCTGGTGTGCATCTCCTGTGAATGCACCACCTCAGGCATCTGTCCCGTGCCAGTCTGTGTAATTTATTGTTGGGAAGGGGGGAACGCACCAGCCCCCTTCCCTGTCTTGACTTCCTCACGTGTTTCTTCGTCACTAACAAAACTGGTAGATTCAGCTACACTATTGTTATTATCTGCACTGAAAACTTTGCTTGGTTGCTCGGAACCGCTAACAGGATTGTTATTACTTAAACTAGTCTCACTTACCTTAATGGTAAAGCGCGGTTGGAATAAATTAACTCGATCTGCTTCCTCTATTACCTGTACACTTGCTTGATTTGTAGAAACAACTGTCTCCATGCTTCGGAAAAGTTCCTTATGTTGAACTGGGGAAGTGACCTTGACTGGTTGTCCTGTTTCCGGCTGTTGTGCAAGTTGAGCGTTCTCCTGTTCTTGTTGAGCTCCTTGTTTGACTTCTTGGGGACTTCCGGGGAGAGATAGGGGTCGTAATTGTACCTCGTTTTCTGAGATAGTATCAACCGAAGTTGCGGGTCCATCCTTGATGGGACCTGTGATGAGGGATGTTGGCCCTCGGCGACCAGTTGCCCCAGGGAGGGAAAAAGCTTGAAAATCACTAATATCAGGGGCATGATTAATTGTATTGAGGTTCACTGCACTTCGCCCTGCTTGTATGACTTGCGGGGCATGTAATGCCACGCCGGCATAGGTATTCCGTTTAATCCCCCTCCCGTCTGTTCACATTCAGCCAATTTATGCGTAGGACTATTACATTTCAAACACGTGAGTGGTTGATTGGTATAGTGTACATTGAGTCGATATCCTCCCACATAAATAATCGAGGGAATATCTTTCTGCAATATAATTCGACATTGCTTGATACCATTTCGAACGGGATATTCATGTTGCGAGTTAAAAAGTTCATTAATTGAGATCACTTGCCCATATGGGAGGAGGTGCTGTTGAATAACCTCATCGGGGACTTCAGTAGGACAAATAGATAATCTCACCAATGTGGGCAATCTGTCTGCCATGGCAATAGGTAATTCATGTTGCTCATTTTCATACTGATACAGGACGATCATCGGATATTTACGGAGTATTTCTTCCACAATCACCGTCTCAGTTATTTTCACAAAGATTAATTTCCGAAAAATATCTAGTTCGGTACTGAGTACATTATGTGGGAGTATCTGAAATACAGTACGAATACACCGATGTATATCCAAACTACTTGGTCTGACTGGTAATGGGCGAATACTAATCTGTAATGCATTAACACGCGTAAACTGCATTATCTTTTACTGATCACAATCCTTTTACACATTGTAGATGAGCACTGATATTTCCCTCAACACTGGTGGTTTCCATGATGGAACTGCACTTAACAAGGAACTGTCTGGTCTCTCTTTAACCACATGTTTGCTTTGTTAACTGCCATTGTGCCTTTTCAGATATTAAATTCTGGTATCCACGACACGCACTATCAGCAGGAGAAAAAAATTATCCCGCTTATTCCTGTTATACTTGAAAACCACTTGAATCACTCACTGCTTGCTCGTGAAAAGAATATATAAGCTCCTTCCACTCGCGAAATCGGACTTCACTGCCACTGACCAAATCACGGAGCTAACACTACGTGTGCCTCGCTCACCGTCTGCCAGCATTCTGTCACTGAGCCACTTCTCAACATTTTCTTTAGTCATATCTTACTTGCTTAGTAAACATAAGAGTAAATATATTTTCACATCTTTATTTCATCTATTTTCACAGCCAAAATGCACTAATTACATAAAATAATCAAACTATCACGTTTGTACAATCTGAGTAGCTTCTAAACTTCGAGTCAATTTAAAGAGTACTTACCAATGTTTCATTAAATGTGCTCAGAAAATGTGTATGCTACTCACAGTGTGTGCAAAAGCAAATTCAATTTTACACTTCTTTGACGTTATTTCCCGAAAACTTGGCAACCCTGAACTGCGAGTGTCACTTCTTTCGCCTTTGTTTTCATTGCTTATTCCAATTACGAAATCAAATACAGGCCATTTCATTTTTTTAAAAAATATAATTTTATATTGGGTTGTCAACACTGTTCATTGAGTGTTTTTGCCTAATACATGAGAAGATGTCCCCCTCCATGTCGCTCCTTCATGCAAAGTTTTCTCCCTCTTTCGGTTTCTCTATTACAGTGGGTGATCAAGTTAATTGTCCACCCTGTATAATCGATAACTAAATTATTAAAAGTTCCGTGACCTTAGAAAACCAAGGCAACATACTTGTGACTGCATCGATAATTCAGTTGGAAATATCAGATTAAGTAGTTAAGCATGCATTTTCGGAGTGTATTAGAGTTTCGCGGGTTATTTAAATTTCTGATTCGGCCCGGTTTTTACTGCGCAGCCTATAAAGAAAATTATTATTTTTCGCTGAATTAAAAAAGCAATCCCTCAGTAGCTAACAATCAGACTCAAAATAAAAAATAAAGACTCTTTGAGAAAAAGAAACAACAAGTTTAAAGTGGGAATAAAGAAACATTAATGTGTTTGAATATACAAGAAGAAGCTCTTTTTGCCATCATAATGATTTCCATGTTTAATTCAACCCCGAACGGTCATTAACGATTACTAAGTTATTATGTAGGGACAAAATCAAGTAGATAGCTGCTACTCTGAGCAAGTACGAATTTCCTTCAGGAGGAGTGGACCAGGGGCAGACTGTACACGACACCACAAGCAAAAGTTACTAGGATTTCAGTATTATGAGTGAATAAATTGACAAAAGGACGACAGATTCTAATTTCAAAGATTACGAAATGTGTTGGAAGT
The DNA here is from genome assembly GCA_022664845.1 of Lepisma saccharinum. Taxonomy (NCBI): domain Eukaryota; kingdom Metazoa; phylum Arthropoda; class Insecta; order Zygentoma; family Lepismatidae; genus Lepisma; species Lepisma saccharinum. The sequence goes on from JAGDQP010002949.1 coordinate 6,710, forward strand.
CGTAGAAGGTAATAAGGGACAAGAGTTTGGTAGTATTTTTTATAGTATCAAGCTACAGAAAGTAGTAGACGAGTGAAAAATATTGGGTTTTCAAAAAAGAGGTGGGGAAGGGAACAAGCCATTACCAGTGAACGATAAATCAGAAAGCGGTGATCGGCAATTGAAAGGACAATCGGCTGTTGGCAGTAAGAGTGCATTTCCAAGCTTGTAAAAAGTGAAGGAATTCGTGCAAAAGTGGTATTTTGTCCAAATTTGATTTAAAAAAGAAAAATGGAAGCTTTATGTCCAGAATCATAAGATCGTAAGATTCTGTTATAAGCAATGAGAACATGCAAGTGAAAGGTGTGGAGCCAATTGAAGAAGAGAAGTAGCAGAAGTGATATCCACAGATGAGATTTCTTGGTAGAGGCAATCCGGCCAAGTCGAAGGTACGTTAACATTTTCAATTTGAAACCTTATGGTAAAAAGTGGCCCATAGTTGAAAATAAAAATCTTTTAAGCGTGTGCGTAAGAGAGCACTAATACTACTTGTAGCATGATTTCTTCATGCAAACGCTAGAGGTAGCTAGCTTCAATAGCTGAAGAGCTTTCTCCTAATCAAATTGAAAGTTTAAAAGACTGTATAAAAATGTCTTAGATGTGGTGTGTATACAGGAAAGCTCATTGAGGGATTGAAACATTCCTAAGTACAATAAGGTAAAGAATTATAATAGTTTTGCTCACACATGAACTTCTATCTTAATTCGAGAAGACATTCAATACAAACGGGTATTCTTGCATCATAGTGATAGTTAATTTTCCTGGTTAGAAATTACATAGTAAGTGCATATGCACCGTTGGGAACTAATTTGAAAGGAGAAAGAGATAATTTCTTTAGAAATATTTTAGCTATAGAAACTCTACATTTATGCAGATATTGTATAATTATGGCGGCTGATTTGAATTATATGGGAAGGAAGAAAGATAGCACCAAAAGGGAAAATACCAGTTCTGTTTTAATTAAAACCATCAATAGTTTCAATTTTACAGACTTGTAAGTATATAGAACTCAGGAGAAGGAGCCTGGTTCCACTTATTACTATCAGATGTGATGATCTCGCATTGTTGTAATATATTGCACTTAAAATCTGGCGCAAAATTTGAAATATGTTGAATTTGAAACTTTAGCACTCCCAGACCACTGAATGTCAAACGCTCCTTTTAATAGCCAAGTAGGAAACCATCTATTTTAGTTATATTGAGCGCTCTAATGTACAGCTACTGGAAAATGTAGGTTAGATTAATAGAAAATTATGGGCGCCTTTGGTGGCAAAGCCCAGTGTAAATATAATAAAATGCACAAATGATGGATTCAATCTAAGATAATATCAGATTAAAACCCAAAGTTTCGCTAAAATTGAATTTAAAGAAAATCAGCAGCAGCTTGAGTATTAATATAACATATTAACCCAATATAACTAGTTAGTAGGTAGTAATAGTGAATGACTGATACAGGTAAAAACTCAAGAAATGATTGGCCAAATTCATGGTAAACGTATAAAGGGAGTTCCAATCAGAAGTAGAGCACAACAAGTGAGTGGTTTTGAAGAACCAAAATTTGTGCATGTCTCACAAGAAAGAAAACCTGCGCACTCTACAGTTTTTAATGAATATATTAATGATGATGGAAAAACTCACACAGAGCAGAGTATTTATAAGGTTATACGAGATCTTATATAAAGAGCTGTAAAAAGCAAGTAAATCAAGGTAAGTATGTTTTAAAGAAAATGATTGGAATTGCCCAACTCAGAGTAAAGCGATGATTTAGGAAATCAATTTTCTAAAATAAGAAATAATCGAAGCTACAAATCCCATGAATAAAACAGTGACTAGCGGGTCTAATGTGTTAATCCTGAGCTGGTATAAACATATTGAAAATTTAGTGGTTCTATTTCCTTGAAGGTGTTTAACGCTTTCACTAATTCTCCTTTAATAGAACAGTCCTATGCTGAGGCAATCGGTCTCGTACTACTAGGCGAAATTAAAAGTTTAATCTTATATCTTTATAAAGCACCCATTAGAAAATATTTATACAGATTATTGCGCGTAGGATTCAAAATTTAATACCGAACCCATTGGATGGGGACCAAATTGACGTCCGTAATACTCAAGCTATGCAAATTTCCCTTACCCAGGTGAGGAGCTTGATTAACGAATACAATGATGGTCAAGTAAACAGTTTTATACTGTTTTCTACTGATGTTTATGAAACTTTCGACCCTGTTACTTTAGAATATCTATATCAGATGCTACAGGAATTAAATTTCCCAAAACAAATCATAGGAATTTAAAACTTCGCAAACCAGAAGTATAAAATTACAGGTTAGCTGAAGAGTAGGAATGGAATTCTTATTACAAGAACGATTGAAACAAACTTCCCCATTATCCAGTTGCCTTTTCAATATTGCTTTCATGTCGCTCGTAAAAGAAAACAAGAGACAATTCTAGGGATTAGTTTTAAAAGGCATTTTTAAATGAGTTAGTGCATATGTGCGTTAGATTTAAAAAAAGAAACGATAACAGTTCTAAGTTTTATAAGTATCTAGTGAAGCTACAAATATAACGCAAGTACAGACAAGATTTATATTTTGTTAATGAGAAAAAATCAGAAGGAATTTATCAAATACGAAACAGTAAAAGAGAACATACAATATTTGGATCTACAATGCTGTAAGAGTATTAACAAAGCTATAATTCTAAATGAGAAAATGTTAATAAACAAAGTAGTATGAAACATGTTAATACACATGTTAAAACGCAAATTTTCCTTTGATAAGTTATTGGCCAGCGCATTTTTATTTAAAAATGTATATGCTTATAGCTATTGCACTCATTTATTAAATATTTACTTACTATGAAAACAAATGCCATACTCCCTAAACACACATATTACTTCATATGGCAAAACATTATTTTAAAAACGCTTAGGTTTACTTACAACTTGCTGACCAATTATGGTGGGTTGAATTTAAAAATGAAAACTTACAAGGTGAAGGTAGTGCGAAAAGTGCATGAAAAATATTCAAGTACATAGATCGGAGTCGAACTATGTTCGTTTGGTAGAAATTCTGTAATAAACACCGACGATATAGGGAAATGTTTATTTTCTTCAAGTTATACTAATCCAGAAACGATTCAAATATTTTTTGAGTTTCTAAAAGTATTAGGGCACTATACGTTAAAGTTATTACAAATATAGCGTTGAAATTGCTCTTGAATACTCCTACGTAGAACAAAAATGATATATTTGGAAAAGTTTTCGTTGAAATAACATATGCTCTATAGCAGCCCTTTCCAACCTGGGGTCCGCAAGCCGATCCGAGAGGGTCCGGAAAACATTTTGAAAGACACACTCGCACAAAGACGGAATGGGAAACGTTTTTCGGCATTTTGGGTTTGTGAAAAATTTTTGAATTAGCTTTTTTCTGTAGTAGGTACATGCCTATTTCCATGTAGAACTTCTCCATATTAACACAGTTTTATGACACTTGTACATTTTTACCATTGGTCTTGAAAACTCTTAGCGTCATGGCCCTCTTCAGTGGATTGTTCTTCACATATTTTTCATTTTTTCCTTGTTCTGCAGTCAGAGCAATTTTTGGGTAGACATGGTTGATAATTACAGTGGGCTAGGAGGATTTAATGCGAGGAATAGATGGATGTCCTCTGTGAATTGATCGTGTGTTCTCGTTCCTGAACTTGTGGAAGGAGAGCATGCAGTTGCACCTGATTTTTCTTGGTTGGAATCCGAATGCAAGTCTTAAAGAAATACTCTGAATCGTGTTCTAGAACACAGCCAAATTTTATTAGTTCGTGTTGAATTGAATTAAATTGAATTGTAAAATTCTTTATTTAAGCGGGCGAGGTTCAGAATATGGCTGTTCTGTCACCTAATCCTTGTCCAAAGAATACATTAAAGAAACATACATAGACAAAAATAAAAAAAAATGTTACAAAAATCAACTTGAGTATACGAGGTGTGTAAATATGAAACCGGAATTTGTGCATAGACGGCGTTAACTGTCACTGTGGTTACCGTAAAACTGCGTCCTTGGCGCCACTTGCTTGTTCTCACTGCTGATAACGATTTGCAACTCACAAACAGACAAGTTTGATATCCTAGTGTAGTGTTTAATAGCGTTGAACATAACGCAATTTGTACCTACAAACTACGATGCGCGGACAGCATTGATTTTTTTTTACCATTTGAAGAACACTGCTGCAGAATCGCATCGCATGCTTGTCGAAGCTTACGGTGATCATGCTCTTGGTAAGTCACAGTGCTATGCGTGGTTTACAAAATTTAAAAGTGGCGATTTTGACGTGAGAAACAAAGAACGTGGAAGACCACCAAAAAAGTTTGCAGACAACGAATTGTAAGCTTTGTTGGATGAGGATGATGCTCAAACGCAACAATAACTCGCGGATCAATTAAATGAGACACGAGAAGCAGTTTCCATACGTTTAAAAGCCATGGGCAAGATTCAGAAGGTGGGAAAATATGTTCCACATGCAGTGACTGAACAACAGCAGGAAAACCGAAAAACCACTTGCGAAATTCTGCTCGCCATGTACAAAAGGAAATCATTTCTCCATCGAATTGTGACTGGTAACGAAAAGTGGGTCTATTTCAAGAATCCTAACCGTAGAGATCATGGGTAACTCCAGGAGAAACGGCGAAATCAACTGCAAGACCAAATCGCTATAGACGGAAGACAATGCTTTGTGTTTGTTGGGATCAGAAGGGAGTGATCTATTATGAACTGCTGAAACCTGGCAAAACCGTTAATAGCCAACGTTACCGACAACAAATGATCGATTTTCATGAAGCTTTGCGTGAAAAACGACCAGAATATGACCAAAGACAACATAAAGTGATTGTGCTTCACGATAATGCACCCTCCCACACAGCAAAACCGGTGAAGGAAAGGATTAAGACGTTTGGCTGGGAAATCCTTTCGCATGCGTCTTCCGATTTTCACTTATTTTCATCCATGACACACGCACTTGCTGACCAGCGCTTCACATCTTACGAAAATGTACGAAAGTGGCTTGATGACTGGTTTGCAGCACAACAGGCACAGTTTTTTTTGGTCTGGCATCCACAACTTGCTGGAACGATGGCAGAAATGTATCGCTAGCGATGGATAATACTTCGAAAAAAGTAGTTCTAAGCATTGTCATTAAATTACTGTGCCTTTTCTGTGCATAAATTCCGGTTTCATATTTACGCACCTGGTAGAAGGTAAAAATATGGTGAACATATGTAAATTTTAAGCAATGAAATCAGTTGGAAGAAAACAAAGTGAAAAACATATAAGTATACACACAAATACTAACACGGATACTGTCCATACAATACACAGAACATAAAAAGTTACTAGAAAGTCGTGTTAGACACTATTTGACGGTAAAAAAAAGTGCGTCAAATTTCGTTGTTCAAATTATGCTATGAATATCATGTGTGCTTGAGCTTACCCGCTGTTGACATAGTAAGTACGTGTTTAATGCTTTCTTGAAAGCACGAAATGTTTTAACTTCTATTATGAAATTAGGTAAAGCATTCCATGACCTATCAGCGAATACTGAAAATGATGCGTTTGTTTGTTTAAGCCGATGACGTGGTATATCAAAGTTTCTTATTTCCGCGTGGCGAATAAGAATGAAAAGCAGATCTATTTATTAGTTTCCTATACAGATATTCGGAAGTCTGTTTTAAGAATTTTAAAAACAGCGCAGCAATAGTGTAAATACCTTCTTCTTGACATTGTCAGTAAGTTGTTGTTATTGAGAACTGGCAGAATATATTCATATTTTCTCAAGCCAAAAGAGAAGTAGACACAAGAATTTTTAGCTTTTGTATCAACTTAGCTTCGTTTATTGTAAGAAGTGGACCATAGAGAGTATCACAATAATCAAATAACGGTAGTATCAACATTTGTATGAGAAGGAGTCTTACATCTTGTGATAAGCAGTCTCGAATTTTATAAAGATTTCTTAAAACCCCTACGGCTTTGGAACATTGGGTAGACACATGTTTGTTTATGGTTAATTTCGCATCGATTTATATTCCAAGATTTTTTATGTATTCTGAATATTTAATGTTTGAGTCCATTAACTGTAAGTCTAAATCGTAAGGCGTCATTTTATTGAGGTGTTGAGAAGTTCCCAGAACAGTGTACGTACATTTTAGCGGGTTAATTGCAAGTCCATTGTTAATGCACCAGCTACTGATTGTATTTAGGTCTTGTTAAAGAGCTTCAACCGCTTTCGATATGTTCTCAGGTAATGTTGTTATGAGTAATTGGGTGTCATCGGAATAACAGTGAATTTTTGCATGTTTGATAACTGATAGCTTATCTGCGGAATATAGAGTGAACAATAATGGTCCCAGAATCGAACCTTGTTGAACACCCCTGTCAACAACAATTGCTTCGGAAACTTTATATTGCTGAGTATGCAAAGTAACCTGTTGGTTTCGATTTAACATATAAGAACTGAAATATTTTAGTGTGTTGTCAGAGAAGTTATAGTATTTCAATTTTGCTAAAAGAACGCCATGATGAACAAGTTCAAATGCTTTTGAGAGGTCCAATAGAAGTAATATAACTACATGTCCGCCATCTAGTGCACGTAACGCAAAATCAGTGATATCCAACAAAGCAGTGGAAGTGTTATGCGATTTCGAAAGCCAGATTGGACAGACGGTAGAATGCCAGCGCTATCAATATGAGAAATAATTTGTTCGGACACTAACTTTTCGATTACTTTAGAACATATTGGCAATATACTTATTGGTCTAAGGTCATTCATGGATTTTATAACAGTCTTTTTCGGTAACGGTAAAACCATTAGTCAAGGAGTGGTTCATTATGTGTGTTAAAGGAGATAAGATGACAGGTAAGGCTAGTTTCAGCATCCTGCCAGTGATGTCATCATAGGCAGCTGCATTTGACTTAATGCTATATACTTTCTTTCTTGCTTCATCTTCATTCACAGATCTTAACGTGAAGGGTTTACTACAAGTGGGATGCGTGAGTGAATTGTACCGATTGATTTGTTGATCAAACTTAAAGTTGCTCGACACCGAGTTATGGTCTGAACTAGCAAGTTATGATAGTTGATAAGATTAGGATCATTTAGTTCTTCAGGAAGTTCCAAACCCGAGTTTTTACGGCCTACTCCAAGTTCACGCAGTGTCTTCCACGTATGTCTGGTATTTTTAGCGCAATTTACGCAATAAGTAAAATAAGCAGACTTCTGTAGTAAAGTTACGAAGTTCTTTATATTCATCCCAGTGCTTCTGCAACCTAGTGCGTTTAAACTTCCGATGTGCACGATCGCGAAGTTTTATCAACAGATTTGTGTTACTGGAAATGTATGACAATTTGTTCTTCGTGATTCTAACTATCCGTTTCGGTGCATGTAGGTTAAAGAGACTAGTTACAGAGGTTTCAAGAAAATTGACTTTACTATCTATATTTTCCTGCGCTTCAATTTGTTTCCAGTTCCATGCCCGTGCGTTTTGAAGAAAAGTTTCCTCCTTAAACGAGTTATAATCACGATAATATCAAAATGTTTCTGCTGAGGCTTTTGAAGTTTTAGGATAACATACGTTAAACAATGATCCGATGAACCCATAGGGGAACTGATCCCACATGATTCGACCAATTCAGTTCTGTCAGTAACGATCAAATCTAGTAAAGATTCGCCATACTCCGTTATTCTGGTTGGTTCTTTAATTAGTTGAGCAAGGTCAAAACTATCCAGAATGGACTTTATGTACTTCGTTTCAGCTTCATCCGGACACAGCTGATTGCAATTTAAGTCACCTAATATCAAACGACTATCGACGTGTGGATATAAATGTGTTATAAAACCTTCGAGAACATATAACTTACAATAAGGGGTACTTGGTGGTCTATATACCGATATCACACATAACTGAAGCGAATTTACCCTAACAACCATAAGAAGACATTCTACTTCCTCTTTTCTGTATTTGAACAAGTTTAATATTTAAATTTTGAAATTAAAATATAATCTCCCCACCTCCTTTAAGTTGCCTATCTTGTCGAAGAATAGAATACCCAGGTATTTCAATAATGCTTGTATCTAATGATTGGTCGAGCCACGATTCTGTAACTACGAAAATTTCGCACTGCGTTTCCGAAAGCAATAGCCAAAATTAATCTATTTTGGGAATAATGGAACGGACATTAGCGTGCATCATTATGAACTGAGACCTTTGTAGTATGTTTGCTATTCCCTCAATCTTACCATGTACAGTACTCATTGCGGTACTCGTTCCAGAATTTAAGTAGTCAGAAATGCTACCTTGTATCAGATGTACATTACCGGTACTCATAGACAAGTTTAAGCAAACATTTCTCTCTGCGACCACAGTATAACGAAAAACCGTCAGCGAGTAAGGTCTTAGAAAGTAAACCGGTTAAGAATTTAGATTTGCACTTTGTACAGTTACACAACTGAACTTCCGGAATTACTTCAAAACTGAATATTTTAGTACCAGTAAAATTTAAAATTACACTAAAGATACACAACTGAAGACTAAAGTATACTAACACACATAAAAAACTAACACACACATTTACAAATAAGAAACCGGTAAAGAATTTAGATTTCCCCCCTGTACAGTTACCCAACCGATTTTCCTGTATTACTAAAAAACTAAACATTTTAGTACAAGTAAAAATTGAGGCATTAATATAGTAGTGACGGACCAATTTTAAAATCACTAAAACCAAACCAAAATCACTTGAAACACACACATTACGTGTTCATGGGAGGCGAGCGGTTTACGCAATTGTTTTCTTGCACTTTTTGTAGATTATCTTAAATTAGTGAGCATACGAACGTGGAAGTTAGGTAAGGTTAGGTGCGGTCATGTATCTTTACATGTTCACATTTATTATTAATAATTAGTTATTTTCCTTTTTCGTAAATTATCTTAAATTACTGAACATATGAACGTGTAGGTTAGGTACAGTTAGGTGCGGTCATGTATCTTTACAAAATATATTTTGACACATATTCACACTTACCTTCAGCACACAGGCGTGTTAACACGCCAAATTTCGATTAGGAAGTTGTGTACAATTGTTTCGGGGCCTTTTTCCTTTCCTTACATAACTTTGCTAAATAACCTTCAAAATGCATTTTCCCTCGTCATTTCCATACAATTCAATCACAATTACGCAAGAAACGTCATAATCATCACAAAGACACGCCATTTCAACACTGCCTTACCGCTATCCACATGACAACTGTAACTCTATGCAAAATAGTTCCTTCCACCACAACATGCAGTGCGCCCTAAAACATCTTAAAAACACACTACATCAATATTATTATTCACTATAATGTTGCCCATATTACTATTTTCCTCCCTATTGCTCACAACCATAACACAATTATCTCAATTCATCCTGTAAATTTCAAAAAAATAGTCCGTCACTACTATAGTTAACCCAAAATTGAGATTGCACCAATGATAAACAACTCAAGACTAAGGTATACTAACACATATGAAAAACTAACATACACATTTATAAATAAGAAAACAGTAACGAATTTAGATCCCCCCCTTCTACAGTTACCCAACCGAGCTTCCTGTATTGCTCCAAAACTAAACACCTTAGTACAAGTAAAAATGAAAATTACACCAATGTTATACAACTGAAGACAAAAGTATAATAACACATGTGAGAAACTAACATACATATTTACAAATAAGCATAAACGTCGACACAATGTAGACCAGCCGTTATTAAAATATATGCTAGGAATGTTGTTCAAGAGACTCACAAACATGATAAAACACTACACCAGAAACACCACACACACAACTGTTCTAACGAAATCAATCCATTCTTGCCACACGATGCTGTGATATTGCTGAGTTCAAAGTGATCGTAGCTCACTCACATTTGAAATGAAGTGCTTTTGTTTGTCTTTCACAATCTCTACTTTACCATCTTGCGTAAAAATATCCCTTGTACAAAATTTGTCCGTTGGTTTTTTGTACAGCTGTAATCTAGCTTGACAATTATCCTCCCTCACTGAAATACCCGAGTTCTTTAATTTCCTTTTGTTCCTGAAAATCAATGATCTGGACCTAACTATACTACCACGGCTCCTACCTGACTTCGTTGGGCCGATTCTATGTGTACGGAACAAGCAGAGTTCTGTAGTTTTACCCCTAACCTATCCTCAAATAGAGACAAGGCAATTGCATCTTTATTTTCACCGCCATGTTCGGGCAAACGAAAAATTCGGATGCTATTCCTTAGTTGGTACTGTTCTAGTTCTACAATTTTATCGTTTAAATCAGCAATTACCTTGTCACGCTTTTCTATTTCACTTTTCACAATGCAGAGGCCCTTTGTTACATCACTCACTTCGTCACTATTAATCATGGTTTCTTCCAGGCGTTGAATTACTACTCCAATTACAGTCTCAATAATGGAATCCATGACTACCTTAGTAATTTCAGGTTATTGAACAGTCGATTTCACCTCAGCGCATATTTGCTTCAGGAGATCATCTTTCACAAACTGCGAAGAACGTGTGCTTGGGGTATTTACGCTTCTTGTACCCAATGACATGACTGAATATTTAATACGTCACTAGTAAGGCACAAATAAGTTTGTTTATGGTCTTTAAAGGTGTTAGTGGATAGTAATGTATTTTTGGATGCAAGACAGTGTGTTTATAGGTTGTTTGTGTGTATGTATGTGCGAATTGGCAGAGAATTGATAGGTAGTTAAAATAAGGTTTGCTAAAACGCGGAAACAGAAAAACGTGGCGCTATTGAAAAATGAGAGGAAACTGGCAGGGCTCAAAAGACAAGTAGCAAATATTGTGATACATATTTAGGGATGGAATTTACTTTATTCGAGACAAACAGTGATCAAAAAACCGCAGTATGTTGTTTGTGGTAAAGTGTTATCGAATAAGTTCCTGAGTCCATCGGAACTGCAAAGACGTTTTTAAAGCAAACATAGTGATTTGCTTAAAAACGGTCCATTATTTTATAAATAGGTTTACAGAACTTAGTGCTTCAAAATAGATAGCTGATGACATTTCGTCTAGTCAAAATAACGAAATTGCAATTGTCGTCTTATGAAGTGACCCTATTAGTTGCAAAAAATGGACTACATCACACAACTGGTAGAGGAGTTCATTTTATCAGCTGCCAAAGTGATGACACGCTTAATGTTTGGCGAAAATCTTCCAAACAAACTCTCTTCAAGTATGCTGTCTAATAATAGCATCAACAGAAGAATCGAAGAAATGTCTGGAAATGTACAGGACATGTTAATAGCATGAGTGATTGCCAGTGAATACTTCACTTTGCAATTAGACGAAAGTAAGGACGTTTCTCATAAACTTAATTGACTGGTTTTTGCCAGATATTAACACAACAGCACGATACAAGAAATCATTTTATTCTGTAAACAGCAGAAGCGACTTCTTAATTCTCTTATGGTCGCGAATTACTTAGAATGGTCTCGATGTGTTGGTGTTAGCGATGACCGGCAAACATCAAGGACTGTGCGCATCGAATCCGCTGCTCCATTAGAGAAATTGCCTGACTGTAATAGTTATAGAGAAGCATTAGCGATATGCCATGCAAAATTAAAAGCGTTCTGGACGATTCAGTTAAAATCTTGAATGAAATGGGAATTGACCATCAGCACCTCTTGCTACACTCCGAAATTCGATGGTTATTTCGCGAAAAAGTCTGGACCCGTCTGTTGGAGCGCCGCGATGAAGTGAGATTGTTTCTTTTAGACTTCAAATTTGAATTGAGTTGTCGTCTTGACGATTTCACTTGGCTCTCAATTCTGTCATATGAGACGGATATTTTCAACTTTTTAAACTCCCTGAATTCAAGCCTTCAAGGCAAAAGTGTTACCTTATTTACTGTTCAAGTCAATATTGAAGTGACGGTCAAAAGTTAAATGTTTGGTCCCGCCGCCTAGACTACGAGGCACAAGATCATGGATTCCAAGAGCATGTAGGTTCGAACCACAACACAGACGTCCCGAGATTTTCACATTACACGTGAAGGCGAAAGAAGCGGAACTTTCTGGCAAAGTTCACCTTACGTATGTATTTCTCTGTGAGAAGTAGCCGGAAGCTGATCTAGTACTCCAGAAAACCTACTTAATCATTATGTCCATATGCACATTTGTAGGAACATATGTGGACGTTAATTGGATATACTTATCATGTCAATTTTCCATATTATGGACGTTCTATGTTGTGGGATGTTCATTTGGCATACATATCTTGACCATATCGCTCGACTTTGTAGCTTCGTTGGCATGTCCATTGCACGTGCAGTCCATACGGATGAAATTTGTAGGTCTGCTAGGATGTTCATTGGACATATGCATCATGTTCATATCGATGGATATTTTAGCTTCGCTGGGAGGTCAATCGTACGGCTTTCGACTGGACCATTTTAACCCTCCGATGACCATATGTGGTCACCAAGTTTGTCCAACTATAGATTTTAACGAAGTCTTTGTTTATATTTCAGCTGCAATCATGTGCTTTTAGCTATGTTAATAATTATGAATACTGAATCTGTAAAAAAATACTTGAAAACTTTGTTCTGTCTTTATGGATTACGGGCCCTGCAGGAGCTTAAGTTTCCTATTGTATGCATTCACATCATATACAATTTCGGCCTCTCCTTTGAACAAAGTGTGAGACCTAAGGTTTCCCACTATAATTCCCCAGAAACATTTAAGGCTTATTAAGTTGTTAAAATGATTACTTTGTTTACTTCATAATGTACTCTAAAATGGAACTTTATTCACGAAATGTAATACAATTCAATAGAAATATTTTACAACAAATATATTTTTAAAAATCTTCCGTTTGAGGTCACTTTAGAATAACATGTGAGCATTAACCACATGCCAACAATTCGGTAATTGTATACGAGAAACGATAATGATAGTTTTGTACAAGAAAAGTGGCAAACACTTATGAAATATAATATATTCGATAGCGTCACATAACGCCTCCATTTGAACGATTTCGTAACAATTTAGACAAGGCTGCAGAAGGGTTAAGGTTTTGAGTTATATACATAC
>JAGDQP010002949.1:19981-32352 GCA_022664845.1 Lepisma saccharinum
ATATATATATATATATATATATTTATATTTATACGGAAACTGGTACTGGACCGTCAAACCGGGACAGTCGCCCCGATGGGCTTCTGCCAGTAACTGGGAGGAGACCCCTTAATTCCTCTTTCTAAGGCTTCAGGGAACCAACCGGTGAAGACGACTAATGTCCAATCAATACGTTCACTTTGTGGGGCCTCTTAGTACCCAAGCAAGTGCTTGGCGAACGAACATGGATAGGCTGCTCACCAACCCGCATTAGCAGATAGCATGGTGCGTCAAATGTTAGCACCTCTCCTTTCTTTACACATGATGGTACAAGTAAGGAAACAGACTAGGTGGACCTCATTGCCCGGAGGACGGAATGGAACTGACTACGGCAGCGTTCAGTCCTTCCGGAAGTCAGAGGGTCAAAATGCCCGGGTTTGGACTATAGACTGCCAGGACACCGACACGGCAACTCGAACGAACCTATACGTGGCGACTCTCAAATATCAGTCACTAGCAGGAGTGGAAAAATTAGAAGAAATGCGAAATGAACTAACAAGAATTAAGTGGAACATCATAGGGCTATCAGAAATGTGGAGGAAGAATGAAGAACAGTTGGAACTACCGTCGGGCCACACGTTCTACTTTAATGGAACAGATAACGGAAAACCGGCAGTCGTTTCTTTATAATTATTAAAGACCTGAATTCACGGATCACAGAAATTGAAGGAATTTCAGATAGAATCACACGCGTAGTAGCAAAGATAAACAACGGAAAGAGTATGGAAATTATACAAGTGTATGTTCCAACAACCTCACACCCGGAGGAGGAAGTCGAAGACCTATACGAGGAGATACAGAAGATTTTGGATAGTCGCAAATCCCATTACAAAATTTTACTGGGAAACTTCAATGCGAAAGTAGGAACCAAGCAGAGCAGTGACACGAAATTTGGAAACTTTGGATTTGGCAAGTTGTTTATCTTTAAAAAAAAACAGAGAGAGAGAGAGAGAGAGAGAGAGAGAGGAGAGAAGTTAGTGGAATTCTCCGAGGCCAACATACTGTTCAGTTCCAATACATTTCTCAAGAAACCGACCCAGAGGAAGCGGACATACAAAGGCCCAAATGGGACCAAAAACTAAATAGACTAAGTTCTATCGAATAACAGGGAAATTCTGCAAAACTTGTCTGTTCTGAACAGTTTCAATGTCTCGGGTGAGGATGGTGAGAAGTAAGCTGAAATTAAATACTAGACTTGAGACAAAGAAGCTTATCAGAGGAAATCCGCCAATTTTAGATCTAGAAAATCTAGGGAAAGCAGAAAGACATTCGAGATAGAAGTAAGCATCAGATCCAGCGCCTTGGAAGAGTTAGAGTATAAAGAGGACATCAATACTAGAAATACAATACTGACGGAGATAATAAGAGAGACAGCCAAAAAATAGCAGGGACCAGAAGAAGAATGAGAGCAAAATCTCAGAAGAAACAAAACTTTTGATGAAGGAAAGAAGAGAAATGAAAGAAGAGGAAAATTACATAAAGAGGATTGAATATACAGAACTAAATAAAACCGTAAGGAAGAAAATAAAAGTAGATGTACGAGGATATCACAAAACTCTTGTAAGAAATACAGTTGACGAGAACAAGAGCCTGAAGGAAACCAAACAGCTGCTCATGAGAGAGAAAACGCAAATAATTCCAGTTGAGACCAGTCGGGACCGTTTCACGAAATAATAAAGAAATTGTAAAAATGTTTGAAAATTTCTGCAGAAAATTGTACTACTCCGAAGGAGAGCTAGGAAATAAAGGCTCAGAAGAAAATGATGTAGATGTCCCAGAGGTAATGAAAGAAGAAGTGGATACAGTACTTCGAGGGATGACAAACGGAAATTCACCAGGAGAAGATGGACTCACAGCAGAGAAGATTAAATCTCTCAATGTGCTTGAGGAAGAGAGAAATACCCACAAGTTGGAATAATCCTGTTATAATGTTGTTGTACAAGAAACGGGACAAAGAACGCGTCGATAACTAATGACCAGTTAGTTTACTGTCAGTCCTATACAAAATGTTCACCAAAGTTATATTGAATTGTATTGAACGGAACTTCGATTTTAACTAGGGAAGGGAACAAGCGGGATTTCGTCGTGGATGTAGCACAGTGGACCGCATACAAACATTGAATGATGTTATGGAAAGCACTAATGAATATGAACTTCCACTAAGTTCGGGACTCGTAGATTTTGAAAAAGCTTTCGATTCGGTCTCCTTGTCAACAGTACTTAAATCACTTGAACATCAAGGCATCGAAAATGTATATATCAAGTTACTGCGAAATATTTATTCGACTGTTTTATCTGTCATTAGACTGAATCAAGAAAGTGAAAAATTAAAATTGGAAAAGGGGTAAGGCAAGGAGATTCAGTTTCTCCAAAACTGTTTTCTGCGGTCCTGGATAGAGTGTTCCAAAATTGAAACTGAGTTGTAGTTGGAATTAAAATTAATGGCGAATATCCTCATCACCTACAGTTCGCTGATGGTATAGTCCTGTTTGCTTCAAGTGCAGAAGGGCATCAAACCAAAATAAGAAAACTGAGTTCGAAAATACTCCTTAAAATGAATTTAAGTAAAACAAGTCATATACAATCAACATGCTGCAAAGAGGGAAATAGAGATTAGAGGAGATGCAATAGGCATAGTTGATGAGAGTTTACCTAGACCAGCTCAAAACATCGAATACCAAATTAACTGATGAAATAAATAGAAGATGTAACATGACGTGGATTTCGTTTGGAAGACTACACTTTATTTTCTAAAGCAAACTACCAATGTGTCTAAAGCGTAAATTTATAATCAATTTGTCTTACCTGTGATGATGTACGTCTGTGAAACTTAGACACTGAATGTGCAAACGACTCAAAGATTGAGAGTTACACAAAGAGCAATGGAAAAATGCATGCTAGGAATAACCAGGAGGGACATAAAGACAAATGAATGGATACGCGCACAAACGAAGGTAGTGTATGTAATCAAGACTGCGAAGAAGATGAAGTGGAAATGGGCCGGTCACATAGCTAGACCAACAGTTGGAATTTGGACGACTAATGTACTACAGGTGATTCATAGAAAAAAAAGGACCAAGACAACGACCAAATGTAAGAGTGGGTAGATCAAATCAAGCGTTTTTTAGCAGCTACATTGATGAGGATAGCAGCAGACCGAGATATGTGGAAAGAAAAGGGGAGGCCTTCATCCAGCAGTGGATAGAAAACTGGTGAATATGATGATGGTGATATATATATATTGTTTCAGGAGGAAATGTAAATATTCTGGGAAGTGATTGTATAGGACTAGTACAGTAAAAATGTCATATAAACATATATGTTTTAAAACTCCATTTCAAAGATACCCTTAGATAAAGGTTTTGCAAGGGTGACAAGTGATATCGTTGTCTAACCACTGGCACTACAGAAAATCACAGCAACAGTGAACGAACATGTTACAGGATACTGTAGTAGGTCACCGGTGGTATACACAAGTGGCCCAACAGGTGCTCGAAAATGTCTCCATTTGTCTCCATACACTTGCGTGCCTTTATTAGGAATGATTGGGTTCATTGGTGTAGTGCTTCCCTTTTGAAATGAAGTTCGTCCGCTGCAGCCGTTATGCGAGCCCGAAAGTCATTTGGTGTGTTCACCGAACGTTCGTACACCTTCTCTTTTAGCCAACCACAAATACCATAGTCTATGGGTGTTAAGTCTGGAGATCTAGGTGGCCATTGAACAGGGCCAGATCGTCCTATCCATGAGGCTGGGTATTCTGTATTCAGTAAGCTGGTCACATTGCGCGTCAAGTGGGATGATACTCCGTCCATCTGATACCACATACGCTGACGGGTGGCAAGAGGAATGCCCTCCTGGTACCTAGTCATTGTACCTTGTCATTGCTAGTGAGAGCTCGCTAGTGTATGGAGGTTAATGGAGATATTCTCGAGCACCTGCTCTGACACTTGTGTATATAGGCTGTGACCTACAGTTTCCTGTAACATGTTCTTACGCATTTCTGTGATTTTTGCTAGGGCTAGTGCTTCAGACACCGATATCACTAGTCACCCTTGCAAAATATGTATGTAAGTATATCTCTGGAATGAAGTCTTAAAACATATATGTTTATTTAAACTTTTTGCTTTTATGTCCTGTACAATCACCTCCCAGAATATGTATTTTTCCTCCTGAAACACCCTATAGCTTCAAGGAAGATAGATCTATCACTTTACACAGAAATCGGTCATATGAAATGTCTCCAGTCACTGTGTTGTGAAATATGATCTGATATTTTAGCAGAAACCGGAACTCTTCTGCATATGTCCGCTTTCTAGCTCCGTCCAGTTGCTCCTCCATGTGTAGTTAATAATGAGACCACATGCACTGGTTAGTGTACATGATACTAATGTTAGTACACCAATTGGAAGAAAGACAGAAGATTAAAACTGTGAGGGAGGCAAACTTGACCTCATGGTTCACCACCATAACCTTTCGGAAAGCTTTCACGGCGTAAAACATATATGTTCGTTAATGTATCGTTAGTGCACTTTAGTGCTAGCAACCCAACGTTAGTGCTCTAATGCAAAACGAAAGAAGTAAAAGGCTGGGTACGCAGTGAACTTTACGTCAAACTGATCTCTTTTACAGTTCTCCGTAAGACCATGGCGAATAAATCCATATATGATCATTAGTGCATCGTTAGTGCACGTTAGTGCACACGATAATAACTTTAGTGTTCCATTCTAAGCAATTATTATGAATTAATTGTGGGTGGGACCGACTTGACGTCAAGTCATCATCACCTAGAAATAAATTTTAGGGTCATGGGGACATAATGTATTAAATCGCTAGTGCATCATTAGTACACGTAAGTGCATATAACGCTAACGTTAGTGTCCCATTCTTAAGTGAGATGTAGTAAAAGCTGCAGATGGGGACTACTTGTACAAAGAAACATTATACCCATACGGACCCAAACTTATGTTATCCTTTTCGCATTGTTAATGTACGTTAGTGCACATAGCACTAACGTTAGTGCTCCATTGATAACGGATACATATATATGACAATTGTTGGTGAGGCAACTTGGAGTCAAGTCAGTCCAATTTACAAAGATATTTGAGACGTATCCGGTCCTAAACACATCGTTTTGTAAGTGCATCGTTCGTGCACATGCCACTAACGTTAGTGCAGCGAAGGGACCAAAAACAGAAGTGGAAACCGTGCGGGTTGCCAACTTGACGTAATGTTTGCACCCATTAACCTTCCGTGAAGCTTTTGCGTGTTAAACCACTCAAGTTCGTTAGTGCATCTTTAGTGCACATTAGTGCTACCGTCCCAACGTTAATGCTCTAATTTGACCCGAGAGATAAATTAAATAACTGCACAGGCAGTCAACTTGGCTTCAAATTAGGGATGGCCAGATTCAGATCTCAAATGATAAGAATATCCGAAACTCAGATCTGGATCTGAAACTCCTGACCCCAAATCCGAAGATCCGAAATTCGGATCTTGTAGTTTTGGATATCCGATATAAAGGATTCCTGTGATTTCGGTCGCACATTCAAGGACCCAATTATCGGAATTCGTTATTATGATCCATCTGAAACTAGTGCCATCGTAAATTTTAAAAGACCTGGGTCAAGTGTTTCCCCATCCTCTGTCTACATTATCTCGGCCTGCCCCGAATATGATAATAAAGCCAATTTAATTCAGTGTATCTTAACCTCGAAAAATATATTTTATCCAAATCTTTATGTATTTGATTGTTATTATTGTGTCCAAAACATTTTAACTTACATTATTTTCTCTAATTTGCATGTTCTATTTTAAGAAGCCAATGGATCTTGGAAAGTGGTCTCGTTACTAGTACATACCTGCAGGTTTCATGGGGAGAGAGAGGACATGCTTTCTTATTTCCTTTTAAAAACGCAATGTGACAGGTGACTGATAACCATATTATATGGCAAAGTGTGGGCACTGTTGGTTGGTGATAGGGGAAGGTGCGGTTAGAAGAGGAAGAAGGTGTTGTCGATTATTTGTTTTCCTTTTGTCACTCCAATATAATTATCGCCTATTACATAGAAAAGTGACACAACTCCAAATACAGCAATTTTTAGTTATTGGCATAGTCATGTGCACAAGATTTCACACTATCTTATCATAAATTTTCATGCTCGTAGCTTGAACGATCGCCTCAGAACGAGCAGTTTTGTCGCCTGTGCAATAAATTAGGTGTAATGTAAACTCACTTCTTTCTTCTCCTCACTTGAAAAATTCAGTTTTTAATGGCCACTTTCCTATGTCATAGGCGAGTATTTGTAACTGAATATTATATGACTGGTTTCAAATGTATTACTTGAAATCCATGTGCAACGCTGCAATGTCTTCTTACTTTGTATGATCCTCTGTCAACACTACAAGAGTAAAAGAGACGAAAGAAGACTTATCGTTTGGTAGCCGATAAAGTCGCCTAAAATACTAGTTAGTAAACCCTACGATGAAGTGTCCATGTCCCAAATATTCGTGATCCGGATATCCGAAACCTGGATCCGGATTCGTTTGGCCATCCCTACGTCAACCAGGACTCTCCCACAGCCCTCCGTAACGCTTTCGCAAATAAAACCATATATGTTCGTTAGTGCACAAGACACTAACATTAGTGCTAAATTCTTAAGCGAGAATTAGGAAAAAATTGTGGGTGAGGCAACTTTCAGTCAAGATAACACAATGTACAAAGATATTTGAAATAAATTGAACGAAGACTTTCTTTAACTGAATGAATAATTTAAGAATGAATGAGTGAATGAATAAGCTTGTAGGGCTAATTTCAGCATTTCTCTTCTACTTAACACACTTCCATATTTGAGACGTATCCTTACACAAACACATTAGTTGGTAAGTGGATGTAAGTGCATATGCCAGTAAGGTTAATACTCAATTCTTGTGTGAGATACAGAGGATAAATATGTGTTTAACTTTCCCTATTAAGATTTATTTAAGCATCCGGATCCAGAATTATTGAATAATTGTTCATCGTAAGTGCATATGGCATTTACGTTAGTTCTTAATTCTTAAGTCAGCTACAATGAATAAACTACGTGAAGATTTAGATTTGGTCCGCAAGTACATCGTTACTGGATGGTAAAGCACATTACGCTAATGTTGGTACTCGATTCTTCAGCGAAGTATGAAGATATGTCAATGAGACCTCAACGTTAAAAATATTTTACGTCTTCATACCCAAATATACTGGATTGTTATATCATCTTTAGTGCATTGTTGATTGTTGATACCTGGATTACTGGATTGTTGATACCTTTGACACTAAGGTTCGTCCGTGATCCCCACAACTTGGAGTATTAACGATGCAATTAGTGTCAATTATTAGTGCAACGTTAGTGCTTCCCAGAGCGAAAATACAAACGTTAGTGCTTCATTGACGCAGGTGCTAGATAAAAAAAATGCAGCTCAAGTTTACGTTAGCCCCAATCTTCAAGCACTAAAGTTAGCCTAATCCTTGTACTTGGCAAGCTATTTGGAAGTAATTGAGCATTTCTACAACACTAAGCCATGTGACCCAGTGAACTGAATTTTGACGACGATACCACCTAGATAATGCTGGCCTAAAAATGTGGATTTCAGCAACTGTGCCGATATTCAAATTCCACGATCTAATAGCACCTTGCTTTCCGATTTTAAATGTTACCTTTGTCAGCAAACCTTTGTTTCGCAAAACACTCCATTATCTTTTACCCCAATATTTCTTCGTTTGCACTGGCAAGCGATTCAGACTTTATCGCTGGAGCAATGTGTTCACGTCTGCGCGTCGACAGTGCAATAAGAGTTTAGTTTTGTAAGCAACAATGTGGCTGCATCAACTTCCCGACAAATGCACATTAAATGCCAAGTTCATTTAGGGTTAGCATGTGTTGACATTAATTTTTGAAGTCATTGTATTTCCACCGTGTGTTGAGTGTAAATTCGTACTGTTGTGTTGTCCAGGCTTAACTTTGAATTTTACTTAAGGCTTTTAGACAACATTGGCTCAGGTAGAATGAACGGAAATGCCTGGAACGAACCGGTGAACGCTCTACCATTGAGTAGTCAGCTGACCACTCAAGATCACAGCTTGATAATATAATTAGCCAGCATATCACTTAAGATTGTTAAAGATCTCGGATTAACAGTCCACGATATAAAAGCATGTCACTTGAGCATACAACTTCGTAGCAATGATTTTCATTGTCCCAACTTACGTTACGTCTAAAATATTTAAAGTGTATCTATAGAGGTAAAATTACGACAATTGTTATTTGTTACTAGTTCATTGCAGAAGCTTTATGACGAAGTCATTTTTTCTTAAAATGTTCAGTGGCCTAATCACATCTAAGATATTGATTATTTGGGCACCCAAACGTCATGCCAGAAGCATCAATCGACAAATATTAATCATAGATTTACTCGTCTATGGTAAGTGAGAAAATCAACAAAACGAGAGGCAGGTGTCTTGCGCTATGAATAAAGCAAACCTTATTGAGAGAGAACAAACTTGTGGACTTCAAATTTCGAAAACCTTGCTTCCCACTTGTATATTTTGGGTACGTACTGCTTCATTTTTCCATTACCAATTTGGATCATTGTATTTGAAGCTGGTCAAGCGTGACTGTGTAGAAAGATTTTGACTTGTGTTTTATATTGGGCAATGAGTAGAGTCCTAGTTCGAAACTCAGTATTAAAATTTGGGCAATACCATACACTTTGTAGGAAATTCAAGGTTTAGGAACGCCATTTCTCGTTGTGGGTGACAATTTTGTCGCGAAAGATTTATCTCGGAAAGCGGTATCGAGCACTACCTACGTATAAACGTGGCATCTTCAAACGCTGTGTTACTGTTAAGGCTCGATGAATAGGACGTGAGCAGGAACCAGAAAAGAGAAAGATTTTTCTGATAATTGTTAGAAGATGATGGTCCGAAGGCACCATCACACATCCTAATTTCCTTTCTTAAATGCAGATCGTCACGATTTTCTGATATGTTGTATATTATTATGATTTGTTCATCGTCATACAACAAGTAACATTTCTAAAATCTAACGAAATGTTTCTAGTTGGTGGTTTTTCCTTACATATTTATTTTCGTCTAATTCCACACATTGAAAAAGATGGACAGAATTTCTTTTAACGTATGTAGATTCAACGTTCTAACGTTCATCGTTATAACTGTATGGAGGAGGGGCTGCGTGTTCGTGTTGCCTGCCTGTTTTGTGAATTGTATTTGATATCATACAGGTCCATTGTTAGTGGATAATGTTAGTGTTTTGTCTACTTTATGAGAGCAACCCACTATCAATTTATTCATACTAGTCTCACACAGAGGAACCACGAGAATTGATACAGGTGAAATGAATGGTTAGAATTTGGATATTTTCATCGCACTAACAGTCTCATACATGGGAACCGTGAGAATGCATACGGGTGAAGAGGAATGCATAGAGTCTGGATATCTTCATCATATCAACAAAAGGAGAGTTCATTCCGGTGGAAGTATGATTATGGATTTACTCTTTGACACTATAACAATCTGATTAAGTCGTATATCTCCTTCCTTTCTATAACTTTCTTTCTTCTTCTTGACAGTTATCCCACTGAGTATTGTTTTCTGTTTCATTGATGATTTTCATAATATTACAAACAGTTTGGAGAATATTGCACATTATGGACTTGGGTAGTTAAATTTGAATTTTCCTCTTTATCTCATTTCTTTCATCTATTCCTCACTCCAAAAAACTTATTTTCCTCTCTTTTACTCTACTCTACTTGCTTAATGCCTGAATTATCCTTGCCAAACGTGGTTCAAGACGAATTTTCTAATCAATAATCATGAGAATTTACTCAGGCTAGGAGCCTGTAGGCGGATAAGCTGTCGCGGCGGGGACATCGAGTGTTCTGAGTCTCCGTCGTGCCGCAAGCGGGTGAAATGCAAGAAATTGGTACCATCAATATCAAATAATGCATTATAATTAGTAGCATGATAATTATAAGGGAAATGAAAACCGACGGGGCGATGAAAGCTCTGGGCAACCGTCATGCCACCCGTGGGTTAGAGTCCAATTTAATACTTTACCTTTCATTGAGTAACTCCTTATAATATGACATAAATAAAATTGAATATAAATAATCTTTGTTAATAGCTTGTAAGTATAGGAATATATTCTCAAGTCCCTTGTATTTTTTGTTTGATTTTCTATTGATTGTTACATTTGTAGTGTAGTTTATGTCTGTTGTTTTGTGTCTTGTCTCGTCCATGTCCTTTGTCCTGTCCTTGTTACCAATAAAATGTATATTATATTAAACAAAGGAAAAAAAAATATTTACTATGATGATACTCGGTCGAAATTTTATTTTAGATAATTCGCCTAAAAGCCCCGGAAACAGCAAGAAAGAGGGTGAGTAAGAGGTTCAAAACAAAACAAAAACGTTGCCTTGTGCTTAAAAATGAAGACGTGAAAAAAAAATCACTATCCGACGCATTCACCGTGATGGTTCCAACAATCGGCGGAGGTTGAGTACCCTTCTAGCATTAACTGAAGAAACGTTAACTATGTGAGACGAGCGCCTGGACTGTTGTTCGGGGCAACTGTAACGTAGCTGTGTTATACATACGGTAATATAAGCACAAGGATACTTTGAATAACATACACAGTTCTACATATAGTGTTGATTTACCCAGTGTGTTATATAGGAGTAATCAAAGGGCGATTGACAACTAGAACTCACAACCTCAATAATTACACCGAACATAACGAGCAAGGTCTCACTTACCAAGTAGATGAACGCCGATGGCCAGACACGGGTATCGTACCCAGCATATTCTTAGCGGCGACGAGATGGTGGCTAAAGTCTTAAGTAAGCGAGCTGGCGCGTTGGCTAAAAGTGGTGCCCACTCATTGCCTTATGAATGACTCTGATAATGGAATGTCCAGGTCCTGGCTCGGCACTGGCTACCAACAGAATTACCAACTAGCAGCTGGTCGTGGGTAGAACAAGGATGGTCTACAGGTACTCGTCAGAGGTGTTTACAATGCTCAGTTTGCAGTGACTTCTTGTCACCGCTATTTATCCACAACGTGGTTACCCACACTGCTCCGTTTCTAGCTTTCTGAGTAGTGGCGTGTTTGTAGGTATTACCTAAAAGTGAAACCTCTCCAAGTCTATATATATATATATATATATATATATATATATATATATATATATATTTAGAGAGAGAGAGAGAGAGAGAGAGAGAGATGGCTCGGTCACATAACTAGAAGAACAGAAGGAGGATGGACGACAAATGCACTACATTGGATTCCTCGAGAAAGGAACAACAGAGGTGACATCCAAATGTAAGATGGGTTGCTGAAATCAAGCGTTTTCCAAGAGCTACATGGGTGAGAATAGCAATAGACCGAGATATGTAGAAAGAAAACTAGGAAGCCTTCATCCAGCAGTGGATAGAAAACCGCTGAATATTATATATATATATGAGAGAGAGAGAGAATGCATCAGAAATACATATACACGACTGTGATATGTAGGGTAGTCAGAAGAGGGTAGTTCAGTGACAATTTGTTGATTACGGGGACCCCCATTTCTCAATTGTGACAAGTAATGTTATTCCAAGTTCAATATCGATACGTCCAACTTATAGAATTAAAAAAAATATCCAAAATTAAACTGTTGAGATTGGTTGATAACACTGGCAACTGGGGTTCTTGGGTTAGAAAAATCTATATTATTTTATTTTGTGTTAAATATTGCTAATGCCTTGTTTGGTATTACTACGATCAAAGTAATGTAAAAATGAAAAAGTGAGTTCCATACAAACTAGGTTGACAGAGTAATAAGTGCGATGCTTGGAAACTGTGACACCCATAGTATTCAAGCAATGACTACATTTTCAAAAACTGAGTTTCCTAGAAAAGATTTTCAACATCGATAACTCCGTTGCTTGAAAACTTGACGTCCATACATTTATACTGTCGAAAATAATGTTTATACTCATTTTGGTGAAGGTAGATGAGCGAATGTACGCAATTTGTAAATTTGTATTTCAAACTAATGGATTTGTAACACTGAACCACTTCACTAATCAGGACATCTCCGAGACTGTTAGGTTGTCTGCCCAAGACGTTTCTAACGACACCTAAGCCACCCCTCTAGAGGTGATTTATTTTTGGACTTGGGTAGACAGCAGACTGACTGAGCGAGATTGTGTGGTTCTTTTTTATTACTTACGCTACTAACACACGTAGATATTACCTTCAAGCTGATAAATCATTAATCTTCACCACAATATGTTTTTT
>JAGDQP010002949.1:32752-54256 GCA_022664845.1 Lepisma saccharinum
CGAAGCAATTCGTGCTGCAAACTTTACATTTACTGCGCTGTTTGCACAGTAGTGTGTAAGGCAGTACTGTGCTATTTTCCCCCACCTTCCCTCCTTTCTCTCTACATTTCTGATAAATATGCACAATGCAACTTTTCGTTCTTCTATTTTCATGCAAGTTATTAAACTTTTATTGATTTATGGTTGCATACGTTTGAGCGTGAAAACCTAGGTATACGAGGGGCATGCTAAAATGTTTAGATAAACAAAACCAGTTAGAACTGGCGGAAAATCGACACCGCCCACATCAAGCACGTGGATCTATTTATAGAATGTTGACCTTGAATGTTGTTTTCTCATTGGTTGCTTGCATGCTGTCCATTATTTGTCAACTGTTTGCATGCTCATTTCTCAACTCATCATGGAGCTCATTAGACGCGATTGTCGTTCTACTATTTATTATGATTTTAAACGTGGCTTAACACAGCAACAGAGTTTTGATCTTTTGTCTACAACTTTCGGTGAGGCTTCACCTTGACGAGCAACTGTTTGTAATTAGTTTGCAGAATTCAAAGGTGGGAGGAGGTCCCTTGAAAATAAACCTCACCCTGAACGTCCGCGAACGGCTGTTACTGAAGAAAACGTTGTTGCCGTAAGGACAATAATTGAAGAGGACCATCATGTAACATACTCCGAAATAGAAGCAACCCTAGGCATTGGATCGGCAGCGTTGAAAACGATCACCCGCCACTACCTAGGTGTCTCCAAACGGTGCTTCCGCTGGGTGCCACACCTCCCCACGGATGACCAAAAACAAGCCAAGAGGACTGGTGCCAATTCACGAAGGAAACATTTGACAATGGGAGGTCCAAGCGGGTTTAAGAAGTGGTCACAAACGACGAATCATGGATATACCAATATGACCCTCTAAGGAACAGTCAGCGATCTGATGCTTCAACGACGAAGCCTCTCCCAGAAAAGTGCGGCGATCGAAAAGTGCTGGGAAAGGAATGGTGCTTCGTTTTTCCGGAAGTGCCGTCATGTGGCCACAGTAGTACTTGAGGAACAAAAAACAGTCACTTCATCATGGTATGTCACTATCTATGTACCACAAGTCCTTGAAGACCTGAAGAGACAGCGTCCTAAAACAGGCAGCCGTGGACTCCTCTGGCACCACGACAATGCACCAGTAAATTCAGCATGCAGAACAGTGGAGTTCATGGCAGAACAGAAGATCGCAATGCTGGGAAATCCACCGTACTCCTCTTACCTTGCGCCATGTGACTTTTTTTATTTAAAAATGTGAAGCAGAAGCTCAGAGAAAAGCGTTTCAGCAGTAAATATGAGGTACTGTCTGCCTACAAAGCCGAAATTGAAAGTCTTTCAAAAGAGGCATGGTCAGAGGCCTTCTCCAGCTGGTTCCACGAGTACAGTTATGCATATACACTCAAGGGGATTTAAAAAATTGTAGGCATCGAAAATAAATATATTGCAATTATTGGAGTATCTAAATAATTTCAACATGCCCCTCGTATAATTACTTTGGCACCGATAGTACGTGAAAGACCGTGATGCATTCAGATCTGTAATAAAAGTGATATTTCAAAAAAGTTAAGATGCAATACTTGCCTAGCTCCTCAGCGTAGCACATTAATCCTTTTACTGAACATTCATTATATTTTCCTACAGAAAAAAACAAAACAGAAACATATTGTTAGAAATTAAGGAGTATTGCATTTTTATAAAATTAAGATATTTACTTATTTTAATTTAGCTATATTTAACACATACAACTGAATTTTAACGCTTATGCAAATAGAATATTGTATTATCGAAAGGTCTGTGCAAACACATGTAAAAGAGTTTGATGACTTAATGTTGCTAAACAATTTGCTCTGCTATACTTTTTATAAAAAACAAAAAACATTAGCATAGAACCCTATGTACTTGATAATAATAGCAGTGACATATGTATTTTTATTGTAAGCTGGTCGTAGTTATTTAAAATGTGGATATACTGAATTTTCTCCAATTTTAAATTCAAAATGCCAATTTAAAATTGGAGCGTATGCGCGAAGAAACGTCTAACAATAAGTGACATTTTCAATTAAGAAAAATCACGAGTACCTTCTTATATATAACTGGATAAATATGAGGCATAAAATATTCATACTTTGCATGAAGACATGCTAGACTAAAGTTCGACCTTGTGCCAAGTATGAAAAATTTTTGTATCATATTTTTCCTGTTATATATAAAAATGTACTCGTGATATTTTTTATTTGATAATGTAATTTAGACGTTTGTTCGCGCATACGCTTCAATTCTAGCACAGAATATTAAATATTAGTAATGTGGAATTGTTATGTATTATTTTGATGGACAAACCTCACCAATGAAACGTATACGAGGACTAGTAGGAAAAAAAATAAGACAGGATCAATTTATATTTCAAGGATTTGCGTCGTGTGAATGATCTTCTGGATGATTTTAAAATCTTACCTAAAGGTGTCTGAATCTGCTGTGGGACGTCATAAGTGGGTGATAGCGTGTCAAAGTAGCTAGTACAATTTGACTTGGTGGATGAGGAGGACGTCCCTGGGACAAAACGGCAGAGGCGTACGATTCGATTTTGTGTGTAATTCGACGTGTGGAAATGAAACATTTGGAATGTTACAGCAAATATATAACATGGCAACTATGAGCCGTGTTGATGTGTATCACTGGAGAAAGTATTTCAATACGGAAAAAGAGAAGTCATGGACAAGGAGCGTTTTGGTAAAACAGCCACTGCTGTTAACGATGCTAACAACGGCAAAGTTGCTGAACTGTTGGAGCGTCACAGAAGATTGCCGTTACGAGAACTTTCCGTTGCACTCAATATCTCCTTCGGACGCACTCATCATATTGTGACGAAGGAACTGAAAATGCGTCGTATGTGCAGCAGGTCGATACCTAAGAATTTAACCGAAGAAGAGATGCAACGACGAGTGCAGCTGTGCAGCAACGTTATACGATTCCTCATATCTTGATGTTACTCAGGACGTGTCATTACGATCCTGTATTCTAGCAATAGTCCAGTGTGTGGAAACTCTCTACTTCACCACCATGAAACATGATTCGTTCTTTCCCTTCAGCGGGTAAAGTCATGCTTCTGTTGTTCTTCGATAGGCGGGTAATGATACTTCAGTGTTTAGTTCTGCCTGAACAGACAGTGAAGGCGACGCATTTCGCAAGTTTCCTGTAACACATTTGCGTGGAATCACAAGGATGCACAACCAATAGTTTATTCTCCAGGACAATGCCAGGCTTCATGTTGCTGCGGTGTCATTAGCAGCATTAGCTGCAATTTGAGGAACTCCACTATAATATTCTGCATATAGATTGTTCCTAGGACCATGTGCCTCCTGGACTTTGCACACACTGAAGAACTGTGAGACAAGAGGTTCTCCTCATATAATCAGGTGAGCACTCTACGGCCGCTGTGCTCAAAACAAAAGTCAGAAAATGCTCTACAATCTGTTTAGCTCATTTACCCAACAGTGTAAAACTACAGCATGTGAAGAACACCATTTAAAAAAATACAAGAATGTACAGCTATCCTTAAAACTTGTCCATCAGTCCTCGTATCTTACGTTTCAACTTGTCAACTTGTCTCTGGTTCTATTCCAAGTAAGAACATTTATTCAGAGCCCACGTTTCCCTGTACATCCTTCTCAGAACGACATCTTTATCCGGAGGAAGGCAATGGAAAACTACAATGAGTTCACCTTACCCAAGTACCTTTGGGTGAGAACCTGCATTTGGATGGAACACATATCAGCGTCAACATCATCAACAACTTTTAAATTGGCATACAGATGTGGTCTTTAATTAACGTCAATTATTTATAAAAAAGAAAATTTACTAACTAAATTACTATAACGTACAGGGTGGAAATGAAGTCGCTTTCCTCAGAATTCGCTCTAAGTATACACTCGTTTATTTGAATCTGATGCGCACCCTTTCCAACCGAATTTAGTCTCCAATATCGGAGTGAGCATCATAAACAATAACGCAATACACTCGTAAGTATTCTGCTTTTCATTCTGCGTTTGTTGCAACGGGTGATCCAACAGCACACCGATTTCAGAAAATAAATTCGGATGAAAAATATTTCACATTATAATCTAATAAATGCGGTATTTGTGGAAATGGAAGTGACATTTAACTCATTCTGTATACTAATGTTCTTGCTGTCTAAACCCTCGTAAATTTTTCGTTGGTCAAAATGTTTTACAATTATCGAAAAAATATCCACTACAATATCCCAAGTATGATAGTACGTTCCTAATTTATTACGTGCTTCGAAACGAGTGATTATTCATAATCGTGAGAACTGATGTTCCTCTTTTATAAAAGCACCGTCGTAATATTTGCAAATAGTAACGGCAATGTGTGTTTTTTAACTTATGGAGACTTGTTATTTATAGAGGATTTAACCTTGTGTAGTCTATTCCTTTGAGGTTCAGTGTTATTGTTTTTTATTTTCTAAAGGTGATAAGTTAAGCTTGTTTTTAAAAAAACACACCTTACCAGTAACCATTTGTAAAATTTACGATGGTGTTCTAACAAGGAAGCTAAATTAGTTCACATGATAATGGTTAATCACTCGCTACGAAGAAGGTGATACAACAGAAACGTATTCTCATTATTTTATTTTATTTTTATATTATTTTTATTTATGAATAAATAAATGACCGTAAGAATTACTAAAGGTAACCGTTAGGGTGTCTTGAAATATGTTACCGTTTCAGAATTAATACGCATATTTAAGAAATAAATATATTCTACAAAAGCAAGATCTAACTAAATTTGGAAGGAATCAAATTGAAAAGAAATCTTATTGTCTGTACTACATATCATTGGTACTAAAATGAAATGTATTTCCGTAAAACCAGTGTACAGTGTCAGTATCGCAGCTAGGTAATTATGACACCTGTAAAGGAGATGAAGAATGAAACGATCATGAAGAACGGCAGTTCTTCGAGTGACGCTTGCAAAGGACACTGTTAGCGGCACTCAGATAGTATACTGAGGCAGGGGTTTGAGGCAGTCTTGATTGGTGCAGACACAGATCTGCTGGTTGTTCTGATTGCACTTGCCCCAGCGAACATCTGTTTGAAGATGATTTTGCCATAAACAAGATTCACTACATTGGAGCTATTCGAGATGATATAGATGAAACGAAGGACTTTGATCCATTTATCGGAGAGGGAAAATCGAGTCTTACAAAATAAGTGCGCACCGATAAACAGCTCAGAGAAAAATAACGTGTAGTCAATAATTACCCTCATTCAATTGCTAATGCTGATTATGCTTTTTTTCTGTCATTGTATGGATCAACAAGTAGAGGAGATTTGGACATCTTGCGTCACCAGCTTTATATGAAGACAATTGCCAGACAACCTGTGTATACACAATTCAAGTTAGCTGTGCCCTGAAGATCTGCTGCATCTTGTCTCCTATTGCTTCACAGACGGCTGTCGAAGAATCTGTGAGTGACGCAAAAGTAGTTTAACATGTTCAACAATGTGTGCATACTACGTGGGACATGCTTGCAGCAACAGAGACATTGAGGATGGAGTGATGGATGTGGGTTTAGATTTGAATGTACCAGAACAAGACGATACCTAGAAATGACGCCGAAGAAGA
Organism: Lepisma saccharinum; assembly: GCA_022664845.1. Taxonomy (NCBI): domain Eukaryota; kingdom Metazoa; phylum Arthropoda; class Insecta; order Zygentoma; family Lepismatidae; genus Lepisma; species Lepisma saccharinum. The sequence goes on from JAGDQP010002949.1 coordinate 38,426, forward strand.
GAAACCTAAAAGTAAACGTCCTCGTCTGGTATAGAGCGAGACTGTTGTGTGAGAAAGCTGTGATGATATTTTTTGTTCAATTTCATACATATCTATTCCTAAGTATTTACAATTTATGATAATCGGAAGAGAAAGTCACCAACGAATAAAAGTCTTAATTGTAGCCATTTTTAAATTAATCCCCTTGAATTTTATACAAAAATAACGTTTCTGTCTCTACAGTTTTAAGATTTCATTACCAATTCAGACGGCCGCCATATTGATGACGTCATAACCCCTAAACCTGACGCGGAATACTCTGATATCATTTTACAATTAATTTCCTTTAATTTACTGAAGATTTTACCCTGGTCAGCTGAGAAGTTATGCCAATCGAAATTTTCGGCATGGGTTTAGTTTTGAGAACTGAAAGGTCCTAAAGTACAACACCCTGTTTCACATAAAACCAAGTAGCTCGCTCAATATTTAAGACATAGCAATAATTTTGATCTCGTTCAAAACATCAGATAATGCGCTATCATGTTTATTTCGGGCTGTTTTTCGGTATCTGTGAGAGTTTCAAAGTTATTTGCTATTAAAATTATGTAGTGAAAGGAGTAAAACAATTATTTTTTTTTGGAATAACAGCCGACATATTTAAATAAGGCTACAACAGATTAGCATCATATTAATTAAAATTTCTGAGACCAATAATTGTCTTCAACTTGGTGCAAGTACAAAGTTTGTATCTTAATTCAGAGAGAAGATATTATTGTTTAAGGAAATGTATGTGTTTGCGCCTTGACGCCATACTGATGACGTCATAACCCCTAAACCCCACGTGGGATTGTTTGGGACTTTTTGTGGGTAATACAGGAGAAGTACTGCTATATGTTGCAGAAGGTTTCGTTTTGTTCTTTTGAATGTCTAGATTGACCTCGGAATATGCCTATTTCACTGGACTAATTATGATGATTGGGGCTCGGAAGTTGAATATCTAAAAATTCCCTAAAAAGAACTTTAAAAATATCTAAAAAAAGGACTTAAAAATTGAAAAAAGACATAAAAATGTGATCTAATTAGAATTAATATTTAATGAATATAATGCTTAAGAAATACAAACTTTTGGTGGTAGACAATATAAAGTTGAAAGAAAACTATATCAATGAAATGCCTTGCTTCGTCTTTCAATTTTCATTTATGTTACATTACGTCTGTTATCCAAGTTAAGTCTTACATTTTGAACACTTTCGGAGAACACCCGGAGGCCATGACAATTTTGGAGGAGGTCAGGACACCACATTCCCCGTAACACCATGAAATTATAATTGATCCGTGTATCAGTTAGCATGTAAAAAATTAAAATATAGTATGCTTTGAGTTGTAAGTGAAGTACAAAACACATTCTAAAATTTAACTTGTAGGTTGCTTCACCCCTGACGGCGGTGTCCCAAGCAACTGCCTTAACCTTGGGCCACCCCTGGCTTTTCCGTACAAGACATTATATCTAGATATATATTTTAGATTAAGATTTTTTTTAAATCTGTGTTTGTTTAAATATGCAAATGAAAGAATACTTGAAGATTGTAGAATAAACGATTTTTACCACCTAGAATAAATTCAGCGAATCAACTCAGAATTTTAAAATTAGTGTAATTAGGATTATTTCTTGCTTAAACACTCTAGAGTTACAGAAGTTTGATCGGAATTCTTACCTCAGTTGACATTGCAGTATATCACAGTAGTCGTGTCCAGGTTCTTAGGTGTAAAGGATTGTAGGTTTTCTGGCAGTTTGTTGCGATACATGAGAAACTTATCTCCACATCAACGGATGTAAAGGGTTTATATTTGAAGCAAGCGAGGTCTCGTGGTAAACGTCCTCTTTAAAATACTCACATCAATAGTTTGTACTCTCAATATTTGTACTATCTTGCTCATAGCACCCCTTGGTTTTTCCAAGGAGTAGTTTCATTTTTTCGCTGGTGGCTTTTCCAATCTTGACTTCACATTGTTATAATTGTTGCTGCACATCACTCACCTTTGAAAGCGTTGAATGAATGGTTTCATTACGTGTTTCAGGATAGTTTAACGTTGTAACTAAATGAGAAAAATTTCTGCTAATTTACGCCAAACTGCCTGTCACCTGCGTATTTTCCATTAGATCTTGCGACATGGCTATGGAAGCATCTTCCCTACCCATGCTGTGAATCACGGATTTGACCAGGTCAAAATGATTGCAGTAATACATGCAAGTACTTAACCTTCAAACACACGCGCCTGGGTAAAATTTACCCAAGTCCGTTTCATTGTTGTGCGAGAAAAAGAAAAACAATTGTAGCGCTCTGTGCTTTTAGGTACCTTTCTGGTGACAACTCTTGATTGTTTTCACCGAATAATCAGTCAGTTTCCGTTAAGCGGTCGTAGTCGGCGGATCGTAAAGTATTGTCGTGGGTAAAATTTACTGGCGCGTGTGTTTGTGTACAATTTTTTTCTTGGACAAATTCTCAACCTATATTTTCTTAAAGCGTGTGTGTTATATAGTTTTAGTGATAGAAGGTGGATATTTTTCTGGCAAACTATATTTAGCTCAGTAAGGAAGCAGACAGTGAACAGTAGACAAAATGGACAGTGTTGCGCGGGAGAAAGAGAGGATAAGGAACCTTTTTGATTCAGTTGAGAGTGATGAAGAACTGATTCCTGGCGATTCTAGTGACACAGAAAATGATCTCCTAAATGAAAGTGTACATAATACAGATAATGAACAAGAGTGTGAAGGTGATAGTGAAAGTGAATACCAAGATGATATGCCACTTGCACAAAGACTTGCAACGTATACAGCAAAGATGGCGGTAAGTGGAGTAAATATCCTCCACCTCAAAATGTTAGAACACGAGCCAGAAATATTGTTAACATACATCTTCCAACAGTGAAAATGGCAGCTAAACAGGCAAACACGCCCCTGGATGCGTGGCTTTCTATGATAGACGATAGTATTATTGACGACATAGTTACCTGCACTAACATATACATAAGTTCTGTTAGTGGACAGTACGTGCGAGATCGTGATGCAAATCTCACAAATAGTGACGAATTAAAAGCCTTATTTGGTCTACTGTATTTCGCAGGTGTAATGAAATCAAATAATCTTAACACCAAAGAACTGTGGAATACTAACGATAGTGGAATTGAGTTGTTTCCTGCAACTATGGGAATAAACAGGTTCCAGTTTTTGCTAAGGTGTATCAGATTTGACAATATTCACACACGCGATGAGAGGAAAAAAGTGGATAAACTGGCCCCAATAAGAAACATTTTTGAGCGAATTGTAAAAAACTTCCAAAATGGATTTTCCCCCTCAGAGTATGTCACTGTGGATGAAAAGCTAGAACCATTTCGCGGAAAGTGTCCATTCCGGCAATATATCAAGAGTAAACCTGCTAAGTATGGGATTAAAATATTTGGCCTGGCAGACCCTCGATGGTTTTACACTTGTAATATGGAAATTTATGCCGGAGAGCAACCCGAAAGACCATATCGTATATCTAATGCAGCAGCTGATGTTGTGAAAAGACTAGTAACCCCTATCAGTGGTACAGGTCGCAACATATTTTGTGATAATTGGTTTATGAGTGTTCCTCTGGCTAAGGATTTGCTAAAGGATCATAATCTAACTTGTACGGGTACGATTCGCCTCAACAAAAGGGAGCTTCCCCAGGAACTAACAGAGAAAAGAGGAAGAGAGAAATATTCAAGCATCTTCGCCTTTTCCAAGGATATGACCATCACTTCTTATATACCCAAGCCCGGAAGAGTTATTGTGGCGTCAACAATGCACCACGACAACAAAATTGATCCAGACACTGGTGTGGAGAAAAAAACTGTTATGATAACTGATTATAATTTACACAAAAGCGGCATTGATGTTGTTGACAAACTCTGTGGAACGTTCACTGTGTCAAGAAAATGTAAGCGTTGGCCACTTACGGTGTTTTATGGCATGTTAAACGTTTCAGGTATAAATGCCCTTGTGATTTACAAAAACAATATTGGAGTGGAAAACCGAGTAGAGAGAAGAGTTTTTCTAAAGGATTTGGGGTTGCAGCTTTGCAAGGCACATATTGCATCTAGATTATCTCTACATTCCCTGCCCATTCACCTGAAAACATCAATCAAGCGTATCGCTGGTGTTGAAGATGAACCAAAAAAGAAGAAAGAGAAGAGAGTTTCTGGAAGATGTGAGGTATGCCCAACCCGTAAAGACAGGAAAACACACTCATCTTGCTGTGTTGATAAGTGTAACAAGTTGATCTGCAGAGAGCACAGCGTTGTCTGCTGTGAAGAGTGTGCCCCTCATTAATTAAGCACTTTGTTTTTCCATTTGAGACGTTGGGGAAATGACAGTAAATGTGTAATATAGTACGAAAACGTTTCAGAGTTCCATTGTTATGCCATATGATGTTAAAAAAGCGTTTATACTACTCACGCAGTAAAGAAAGTTCGAGTTTTTTTTAAATATGTATATTTGTAACTAGTCATTGTTTAATGCTATTTTGCTGGAAAACCTTTGAAATGAACATCTGGAAAAAAACACACGGAATTGTTCAATATATTCGTCCTCTTAACATATGTAAGCACTAGAAATTATTTCTAAAATATTTTATGTACATATTAACATATTTTATGGCAACATATAAAAAATATAATATAAAAACAAGATAAAGATATTTTGCTTTCAAAAATGAGTACCAAATCAAAATTCAACCACAAAAAATGATCAGATCTTGTATGAAAGGTTAATTAAAAATAATTTCAGTGTAACATCCAAAATCTATACAGAAATCTTAACGTTACAAAATTATAACTAATGGGGTAAAAAATACCCAGCGCGTGTGTTTAAGTTCTAAATTTTAGCACGTGAGCTCTAGGGTTAACTAAGTTTCCCATCAAGTCAGAACTGGTTCCAGAGGTAAAGGTATCTCACCAGCATTCTCACGAAAATAGCGCATTCCAGACGGAGATTTTAAGAAAACTTTCTTGACATTGGATATTACTTTCTCAACGTCTGGAAATTTTTTCCGTACTTCCTCACTCAGTTGATGCAAAGCATGTGCGGGACACGTTACGTGAACCAACTTTGGATAAAACGCTTTAATCGCCTCTCCTGCTTTGACCATGTATGGTGCAGCTTCACTGAGAAAAAGCATAACATTCTCATGCATTCTTCATTGTGGCCACAACAGAAAGATACTTTTGTCAAACAGTTGATAAATGGTTCGTTGATTCACTTTTTCCAGGATCTCCATAGTGAGAAGAAATATTTTCCCAGGTTTGTCCTCCTCTAACGTATCAACAATCACATTTGCAACGAAGGGACCCACTTCATCACTTGTTTCGTCAATTGACATAAATATTGACTTACCCGCAACGTAGGCGTGATTGTTTGCAATCGTATCTTCATAGCAGCGTTGCACATACTCCTTTCGGAGGGTAGGCTCGTCAGGAATGTTCTGATTTGTATACTGCTCCAAAAACGTTTTGGAATTTTCATCGTTTTTCTTTGCCGATGGGATATTAGCTCCAACTAAGGCACTGCAAAGATCTTTGTAAAACGGAGACGACTTAGAATGTCCACTAGTACTTTGTCCTAACAGCAGCTGCCTTTCCCTTTCCTCCGTAGCCCGGTTATCTGCTTTCACTCACTTCTCACGCCGAACGTGTTGTTGGACATGGAACCGCTTTTCTGCACTCACTGTTACTTCGCAATATTCGCAGAAAAGATTACTTCCATCCGTAGAAAAAAAAAACTCTGCTCCAAATTCAGACAAGCACGTGCAAAAAGGAAATTCTACTAGGTTTAATTTTAGGCATGTTAACAATCTGTCCTTCTTCCAGAAACTGAAGTCCAAACTAAAATAATAAAACTTCCCCACCCTCACCCCCTACTAGAGATCATTGTCATGACGCAACACTTTCTTATCTGACTTGTGATGTTTGCAGACATCTCTGGTCTTATCTGTTTCAGTCGTCGAAAAATATTTTTATCTTTTGAAGTTTTTTTTTACTAAAGAAAGGATGTTTAAAATGTGGTGGTGATTCGAATTCAGAATGGCCAGTAAATATGTAGTCGGAGAGATCAAGTGCGAAAAAGACGTTAAGAGATTTAAAAAATTAACAAAATACCAATAAGTCAAAAACCCCGAAAAGGTAAAAAAGGACAAATTTAACACACCATTTTCTGGCCTAGAATGACCCAAAATGAACATATATTATGTTAAGCCTCGTCTTCGGCCACTGGAAAAAAGATTGTTTCCTCAACTTCCGGGCCCTAGTGATGATATATTAAAAGCGAACTTTTGTCACATTGCGACAGAAAATAATATGCGTAGTCCATTTATTTGAACGATTGGTGAATGTGGAAATTATAAAACATGTGAGGGGTTAATATTTTCCTGGAAAGATTCCTTGTAAAATTCAAGATAAATGTGAATCATTTTTACGAGTTATTCTGAGCCTCCGGTTAAAGAAGTTTAATGTACGGGATTCATTTCCGCGCGTAGATAGTCCTCCACTTTGGGTATAAATGACTCGATTTCTAATGGTATTCCTTAATAGCAGCCTTATTTCACACATTAAAGTTAATAGTTTTAAAGTAGAACATTCTTACCTGAATTGTAAAATCCTGGCAAGTAACAATTACATTTCTTCATTACATCTCGATATTTGCATTGCATTTTGCAAGCATCTACAGAATACAGGCTACTGACATCCAGTTCAATCTCATCGTGAAACAAACATTTTCGTTGGCTTATACTTAAGCCTCTGACAGATTCTGTGGCCATTGTTGAAAGTATCTCGACTGATATAGCAACTAGATCAGGATCATTCTGATCCATTTTAAATTGAAGAGCTTTATACCTGGTGTTAGGATATACGAACGGAGATATAGAGAATGCCTGAAAATACAGACGCCATTAGAAGCTGCGGAAAGGAAAATAGTTTTTCCATATAGAACGTAGTTTTACATTTGCTATCACATTTATGAATAGAAATTCGACTCTGATTTTGTTTTGAAATCATGTTATTCATGCTTTTGTCGATTGCTAACCTGGATCATAACCAACGTATATAAAGCACACCTCGCAAACTGTGGGTAAGACAGAAATGCTTTTGCTATCATATACAAACTACATGATTCTTTAAGATATTTAATCCATAATTTGCAACACTGTAATGTGTGCTTTACATACGTTGGTTACCATCACTAGAGGATGCCAAATACCTACTTTTACAACGTAGTGCCATTTCAGAAATTTTAACGTTATACCGTTTTGACAACATTGACAACCTGGTGACATCGTGTTTACAATCCTGATATCCACCATCTTACAAACAAATTTCCGCAAATGAAATTTTTATTCAATGCGTCGTTTCTGATTTATTGAGAATTATTCATTTTCTTCCCATTGTTAGGCTTGCTTTTGGGCTCCAAGTTGGAATTACTGTATCTCCAAACGAAGCACAATTCGGCCCATGGGCAAATAAACTTGTTTGTTTATCAAGACTCATACTATCACCTCCAATATTATTGAACCTTCATCTCATTTGAAAACATATAAGTTTGTGTTGAGCTGGCAACACTGTACATGTGACATAACTCCATTGTTCATGATACTCTGTCCCAATCTGACCGTTCATGTTCCACTGCACATGTTTTTTTTATGCTTTGCAATATTCCAGTGGTTTGGTTAAAATGGGTTCATTGTATATATGATATATATATATACAGGGTGGTAGGGAACTCCACCGAAAAACTTCGGAAGGTGATAGTACAGTGAAAAATAATGAAAAAAGCCCAGGTAACGGGGAAAAATTCCGAGGCGTTACGGAGCTACAGCCTGCCGAAAGCGTGGAAAAAATAAATTCAGAGGCCAATAGTTCAACAACTATACAACGTAGAGAGTGCGGTTAAAAAACTTAACTTAAGAAGTCATACTTACTCGATTCAAAACTGCATGTTTAAAAACTCTGCAATGCGTTCGCAAGGGATTCTCCAAAGGAACCTAGGGAGTACCGGATAATCTGTCAAGTAAAGAGACAACACACGAGGCGTGAATGGATAGGTTTCCAACCTGATAACCATAAGTCGTTGTACCATGGCGAGATCTCAAACAGATACGAAATGGTTGACACTGTCATAGCCGCTAAGTGTGGTTGCATAGCCAACAGGTACTGATGGCTACCAACAAGGAAGTTGTAGAGACGAAGTATAGTGAAAACACTTCGGGAAGTTATGTCGCAACTGAAAACAAGGAAACAAGTCCATATGAACATAGATAGAAAAGGGCGGCGCGTGCCAGCAGGAACCGTACTACACAGCACCGCACACCGTCGGCGATGTAGAATATCTCCCAAACGAATAGACATATTAACATCGGTCCAAAACAAGCGAAAGGAAATCATACCCAAGAGGAACAATGGTGCAAATAGAATGGAGCGGGGGGAACTTCGCAAGGGGACTCCACACAAGAAGAAGGGGAGTCACTAAAGCAGACATGGTAAGGGCATGGAAAAGTGCAACAGACGGATGTACTATGACGTGTTACGTTTGGCTTACGTACGAACAATGGGGTGAGAGCTGGAACATAGGGATTCTCCACTGCATCGTCGGGGAGCAATGCTAAGGAACACCGCCAGATATGGTATGTTTGTGCGACGGTACCGCAACAAGCACAGAACGCAGACAAGTCAGGGCCGAGAATCGCTATAGCACTACCGAGTAGCCAACCGAGGCATGGAAGACATGGACAAAATTAAACATACGTACAAGCAAACATGGACTGTGTTGGCATGGATGGTACACTTCAGCTCGTACATGTATCCGTGATGGATAACTATCACAAAGAATGACGCTAAAGGTTCCAGAAGTCATACAACAGTCGTACCTGTAGCAACACTAAAGAAAATGCTCAAAATGACGTCCAGCACTTTGAACACAGGCGTTCTTACGTCGTCGCACAGACCGGTGCACACGTCGAAACGTTTCTGGCTCTTCCCGCAAAGCTTCACTGGCGGCTCTGGCGCGTTGTTCCAACGTTTGGACATCTGGTACAGGAGTAGCATAAACAACAGTTTTAAGATACCCCCATAAGTAAAAATCCAGAGGGTTGAAATTCGGCGACCGAGCAGGCCATGACAGAGGATCGCCACGGCCGATCCACTTGCCCGGGAATACAGTGTTCAAATAGTCTCGCAAGGGATGACAGAAATGCGACGGGGCACCATGGTGCATGTGCCACATACGTTGTCGTACGACCACCGGCACATCCTCCTGAAGTGTGGGAAATATCTCGCGCAAGAAGTTCAGATAGATAGGCCCGGTGAGTCGTTGTGGAGGAACAACTGGTCCAATGAGATGTTCACCCAGAATCCCTGCCCACACGTTGAGACGAAACTGGTGCTGTTCGCGGGCCTGTACCGTTCCACGTGGATTATCCACAGACCACATATGACTATTTTGGAAATTGTGGATACCATCCATTCCAAATTGGGATTCATATGTGAACAAAATGGAGGAGAGAAAACCGACAGTTGTTGCCACCAAATGGAGAAACTGTTTACAAAAGTCCAGCCTGGGACGAAAATCCCCTGGCGATAGACCCTAGACCCATTGCAAGTGATAGCGGTAATAATTGTTGGCATGAAGGATCGGCAACACCCTCTCGTGGCTTAGATTATGTCGACTGGCAAGCTCCCTGCAACTTACACGCGGGTCATTGTTCACATGTCGTAAAATACGTTCTTCCGCATGCAGAGTACGTTCCTCAGGTCGTCTTCCCGTGCCGTACATGGTCGGGCAAAATTTCCGTCTCACACAACCGACGAAACAGAGCTGCAAACGGTGTATGATGCGGTTGTCGTCTATTGGAATATCCTTCGTTGTATAACCGTGCCGCCTGTAAACCATTTCCATGTGCTTCTCCATACACAAAACTCATCTCGACCTGTTCCTGATTAGTGTTATGGGCCATTGTCACCACACATCACACTATGAACATGCTTCCGAACACACCACGTAGTTGTTACCCACTTCAACTGCACGGATGACGTCCACAAACAAGGTAGGTCTGCTCATCGGCGATGCATTTTTTGTTGGGTGTGCACTCAATGTCTCTTCAGTACTAACGCCTTGTGCATCACAGTGACCCGGACTGGCAACATGGAGCCATCTCGCAGCAAATCAACAGAGTACCTATGCAGTGTGGTTAATCCGTATGGCCCTGTGTTTGTGCTTGTGCAATGTCCTTGAACATACAGACCATGTTGTGCTTTCATTGTTCCTTTTTGCTAGCTAGGTTGTTCTCCCCGCGTTTGCCTAGTCCAGTGGTTCTCAACAGTTTCGAGCCTCTCGTCCCCTTGAGTGAATGCGATTGTCCTGCTCGCCCCCCACCTCCGAAGCCAATCCACTCATGCACGAGGCGTAACGTAAGCATTGGACGACTATCCAGCAACAAGGTTTCCATTCTTACAATACGCCTTGCTTAGTGTGTGCCGCATGCAATCACGGCCATAGAAAGGGCCAAGAACTGGATCGAGGGATGACGCCCCAAGCTCACTGAAGGCTTGTTAATCATTATACACTGAAAGCAACTTTTGTGTGCATCCCCTCACCCGAACACGTGAAATAGGTCATACAATCTCGCACGCACCTTAATAGTCTATGGTCCCCCACTCACCTCGTTTTGTTCCAGAACCCCCTTAGGACACGCAAACGCCCTCTGGAGCGATATCGCCCACGTTGAGCATGGCCCCGGTAACTAACATAGCGCCTACTCTGTTTGTTGTGGTACAGTTTCACCAACACACCATGTCCAGCGGTCTTCCTTTGTAATGCTCCAAGACGATGCAGTGGAGAATCCCTATGTCCCAGCTCTCACCCCATTGTTCGTACGTAAACCATACATAACACGTCATAGTACATCCGTCTGTTGCACTTTTCCATGCCCTTACCATGTCTGCTTTAGTGACTCCCCTTCTTTCTGTTTGGAGTCCCCTTGCGCACTTCCTTCTGCTCCATTCGGTTTGCACCATCGTTTCCCTTGAGTATGATTTTCTTTCGCTTGTTTTGGACCGAAGTCAATACATCTATTCGTTCGGGAGATATTCTACTTCGCCGACGGTGTGCGGCCCTCTGTCGCACGGTTCCTGCTGGCACGCGCCGCCCTTTTCTATCTATGTTCATATGGACTTGTTTCCTTGTTTTCAGTTGCGACATAACTTCCCGAAGTGTTTTCACTATACTTCATCTCTACAACTTCCTTGTTGGTCGCCATCAGTACCTGTTGGCTATGCAACCACACTTAGCGGCTATGACAGTGTCCACCATTTCGTATCTGTTTGAGATCTCGCCATGGTACAACGACTTATGGTTATCAGGTTGGAAACCTATCCATTCACGCCTCGTGTGTTGTCTCTTTACTTGACAGATTATCCGGTACTCCCTAAGTTCCTTTGGGTAATCCCTTGCGAACGCATTGCAGAGTTTTCAAACATGCAGTTTTGAATCGAGTAAGTATGACTTCTTAAGTTAATTTTTTAACCGCACTCTCTACGTTGTATAGTTGTTGAACTATTGGCCTCTGAATTTAATTTTTCCACGCTTTCGGCAGGCTGTAGCTCCGTAACGCCTCGGAATTTTTCCCCGTTACCTGGGCTTTTTTCATTATTTTTCACTGTACTATCACCTTCCGAAGTTTTTTGGTGGAGTTCCCTACCACCCTGTGTATATATATAACTTTCAAGGTGCAATCCATTATGTTGTATACCATTTAGTACATCTATGCCAAATTTTCAATTCCACCCGTTACCACTCAACGGGCTTCTAAGAATTTCTAGCCTCCGGTGACTACAACGAATAGGCTTGGAAAATTTCTGCCTCACAGAAAGTGAACCATCGATGGCCATAAATATGTTGAAGGTGTCATAAGCAAGCTCGATGGCGGAAAATATCCATTACCTCCAGTTCTCAATTTTTGTAGCGTTGATAACGCGACCATCTAGAAATAATTCAAAATTAATGACACCATACAAAACCCATCATGTTGTGCTAGAACCTTCTATGTTCGACCACAATTATTCCAGAAGGTCACGGGTCTCATACATCGATTTGTAGAGACTGGATTGAAAAAAAAGGTATACTTCTGATCGCACGATACAATTCCCATGATGTATTACCAAATCCCTGATCGAGGATGTATTGGTTACCAAATCTCTGATCGAGCAGCTGGCGAGAAACATGAACCTCCGTTTGAGCTTGTGCATGGGTTATTTAGCTCACTAGGCATTACTCAACAGCGTCTGTTGATCTTATCATACTCGACGAGCTGTCGATGCACGGTGGCATATGAAGTGACACGGTGACATCCTAATTTGCACATGTTTTTTGTTTACTCACTTCAACTCTTTAGCGTATAACTTCTGGTTCCACAGTCACGGATATTCCTGAACGTGGTTGATATTGAATCTGATCTCTTATATTGAAATACTTGACCATTTTCTGATGTCAATTAATCGGATAGAACCTGGGACTTCTGCAGCACAAAGTTCAAAAACTATGGTTTCTGGTCCAAGAGCTTTTCAAAATGGAATATAATAACTAATCTCAAGGCAATATTTTCATACATGTTCAGAAAATTTTTATAGATGGATATTTAATATCGTAAAATAAACAAGAAATTAAATATATGATAAAAACCTCTACCTGAGGTATATTTGCAAAGTGGGAAATGGTCAGTAAGAGCAATAAAAATCTAGAATAAAACATCAGTAGGATTTCAAATTTCTTTATCCATCTAACACTATAGTAATTTAATCTATAAGGGATACTTACATGTTAAAAAGCTCTTCTTCAATTTTGCACTGAGGTAATTTAGTATTTAGATTACATTATTCGCTTTCGCCGTGATATTGATTTTCCTGAGAAACAAGCACTTCTATCTTTAGTATCATGTAAATAGATGAATAATTACGACATATGTGTCGACCCCATAAGAAAAGAGATGAAAAGGACATGGATGAATTAAAAATTTTGATGTAAACTTGTATATCAGAATAAATGTGACAGAAAATTGGCGTGCTTTCTACATGGAGACGTTAGTGTCTAGAGCAACTTTGTACAACATATGACAGTTTTTTGTTACATATATTTCATATTATATGTAAAAATTCACATCGATCTTATTTGATCAGGAATATAACTTCTGTTTCTTGGCTTCTGGACAGCTCATATAAAGAGACCAGGATTCCGTATCATATTATCATATATCAAGAACCGGAACCTTTCACTATTATTTTAAATGCTGATGTAATGCGAAACCTCAACCTCCTTTATAAGGATGATAATTTTTCATTAAGAAACTTACCTTAGATTTTGGCAATGGACTTTGCAGGCGACTGATAACTGTACTTCCTGAGTAGCGAAGAGTTTCTATTTCACTTTTCCTTGAATTGTTTGGTACATTTGAACTGCAATTATTACGATACGAATTACATTTATATTAATAATTTGAAATGAAATATTCTAAAACGCAAATTTCTTAACTATAAGATATTCTCCTTTAGTGCACGAGAACAAACATTGTTGCCTTACTTAAGTAAATTACTGCAAACCTTTTTCTAACCACTGTGGACATATTGTGAACAAAATACTGTTATATAAATAACAAAATATCTTTACAAAATTTCCGATTCCATGTTTCCAATTTGCTCTGTTATTCGAGTACACCTACAAGTACTATGGTTCTGAGTTTCAACGATTAAGTTAAAATTCAATGACTTATCTTTATATTTGCTGACTAAAATTTAATTACAAGCATACTACGAATTGTTATTTCCTACATCTCGGACTTAAATAAATATATTACAATTCAATGTAAATAAGTTCAAGTGTTTTGAGCTTATTTAAATTCGTAGAAAGTGAACATTCTGCGCAAGTTACTATTTTGATTGTTCTATAAATAGTTTTCAAATTTTAAAAACAATCTACGTTTTTCTAAGTTGAACATTAATTATTTCTCAAGCCGACAGATTTGATTTTTATAACCATGAACTCAGATGAAAAATATTAAGTTAAACTATCAACAAAGAAGATAAAGGAGTTTAACTCTACGGCGGTCGCGCGCTTGCGTTGGGTCTGTGCGGTGATAAACACACATTCTTAGACTATTATGGTATTTGCTTTAGGATGAATTTACTTCTATAGTGTCTCAAATATACGTTCCATTACAAATAAGTATTTGTTGCATTCGTTTATTGTAATTTAAACTACTAAATACCAATTTGTTTAAAAACCAAATTGTCAGAGAAAAGGCGATGAATTCGGTCTTGTGGGGTCTACTTGGACCCCAAAGTATATAGTATTCTATTAATATATAATTTTGTTTAATCATCGAATATTTTACTAATAATACAAGTCATTTATTCGTCCGCTTACACAGAACTACCACAAAAATATCATAATAAAAGAAGAAGAAATGAATTGAAAAGGTAATCACAGAGGAGAACTTAATCCGGTCGCGCAGACCTCATGCTACGTCCCTATTTCAACTTAGTTCATCGTGGGCTAATATTGTAGACGCTTAGGTAGAGTGGAATGAAAAATTCAGCTACTGGAACCAAGCAGAAAGAGCGGTAACAAATCACTCCTACAATCTACATCAAATATCTACTGTTGTGCGTGCGGACCCCACAGGACCACTCTAGGATTAATAGAGCGCTATCTCTCTCTTCCTTCTTACAATTCTTTCTATGTTATAATTATCCGTCTTTTTCTCTCTATCATTCTTTTTCCTTTTCTCTTTTTTCTCTTCTATCTACAAACAATTTAGATACTCTAGACATTTATATGAAATATAGTGCTTCTTTATATTATTTAATTTCTAGACTGACTAATCTTATCTTAGGATTTACATATTATTAAGTGTTCAAATCACTAGCACATAAATGACTTATGATATTTTAATGAAAATGTCCAAAACATAAAGTTATAATATAGTAACAGAGAGACTAACTTACAATCTTTAGACAATATTCCTAACTGCAAAATTCCATAGTAATCTTAGCGTAGCTCCGCGTGCAAAAAAAAGATGTTTTTGCATAACTAAATTTGCATAAAATTGATACAAAGAAACACTCCTACAGTACGCACGAACAATTCTTTTAATCAGCTATTTTGAATTGGTAAATACAGTTGATAAAATAATACAGAATATAGGATCAGATTTTAATCTTGCATATTTTGTAACATAATGCAAAAATTGTAACTGCAAAAATTGTAACTGCAAAATTTGTGTAAAAATTTGTAGTATATAGGAAATGTACATGAACAATATTCACAAAATTTTCTGAAAATGATTGGTTAAGCCTCAGAGTAGCTTCAGATTGAGAACTATAAAACTAAACGCAAAAGAGAATAAATGATTCAGGCACACTTAGACTGGAACTGTCATTTGAACTAAATGTATGTACTATTCCCGCCAAACAGTATGTGCAGAACAGCCAATACAACAACTTGTCTATCATATGATTAACAAGTGACAGACGTAAACATGAACATATGCATGAAGAGGTAAGGCTGTAAATAGAAACAAAACAAAGTGTTTAGGGGGATATATATGTAAACGAGATAACTGTCGTATTTCAAACACCAAAACAGGAGACCTAACACTATTTTCACTTTAGTTGTGCCACTATTTAAAATTTACTAAAATGTGTAATTTAAATTGTCCAATAGAATAGATCCTTACAGAACATGGAGAAACGAAAATGAACTTTGAAGCCTATGGTTGCTATCTAATT